>JAALXN010001085.1:0-11883 GCA_012978555.1 Fusarium drepaniforme
TCCACGCAGGCCCAGGCCCTCATCTCGCAGCTCAACGCGCAGACCTCGCGGCTATCCAATACTTTGACCCAACTCACCGATGACATTCTGAGGAGTGGGAGCCGCCTGGCTTACGAGGTGGAGCTGCTACGGGGCGAGACGCTGAGTCTTCAGGAGACCATGACTGAGACCCTCCACGACGATATCAGCAAGTTTGTCCCTGAAGGATTGCAGGAAGCTATCGAAGCCAAGAACAGCGCAGCTGCAAGTGCAAAGGACGAAAAGAGTACGGCACCATCAACACCGGCTATTGTTGGTGGGACTGTCACAGGAACAACAAACGCGGATGATCCCGAGTTCATCAAGCAACTACAAACACTCACGCTTGTGCGATCTCGCCTCGATTTGGTCATCAAGACGTTTGGAGACGCCATGGAATTTGTTTTCCCACCTTCCGAGGTGTCAGTGAGCTCAGGTTTCTTGTCCGTATCAGCACCGGAACCTGGATCGGCGCAACAGAGCTCAGAGGACAAGGGCCAAGAAGTGTTGAAGAAGCTCCGAGGCGAGATCTCTGACCTGCTGAACAAATCCGAGGACCCTGTACAAGGCATTGAGAAGGCAGCGCAAAAGATTGAGCAACTTAAGGAGCTCACAGTGGTGTGGAAGGACACGGCGGAGGAGAAAGGCAGGAACAAGTTTATTGAGAGCCTGGCCAAGATGGTAGAGGACAGGCATCGCGATCTGATGAAGGAAATGGAGCAGGCGGCCAAGAAGGAGGGCAAAGCGGAGCCCACCTCGCGATCGCGCAAAAGCAGCGTCACAAGAGATGCGGCCGTGGTGGTGGAGGACACAAAGGCACTGGGCGGGTTTGGCCTGATTAGTCAGTTACAGAAGCTCAGGAGCGGACTATGAGAGAAGAATACTGCTTGATTGGGGAATAATGATAATACCCATCTCTCTAAAATATCTACTTGCAGCTTGTGAGACAACAAGGTGAGATGAAAGAGGTGAATTTGAGATGCAAGTAAGGTCCGTGTAAGTCACAGTGCGACGACACTGCTCTATTCTTAGCTGCCCGTTTCAGCGGGCTCAGGAGTTTGAGCCAATCACGCGTCGGCCCGGATGACACCACCTGAGAAATCGGGACCGGGCGCTATCTGCCAATTATCCGCTTTTGGAAGGCGGTGAGCGGACACTGGACGGGGCGGCCCCAGCGAGCGAGGTCATGCTGCTGCTTGCTGTTGGTGTCGCTGCCACTCTTGAGCATGAACAATACCAGACCAGACGAGCCGCTCAATCCTCACGTTCTGTTTACCTCTCTTGCTCTTATTGCTCTTGATTCTCTCTTTTCGGTTTAATACCGTATTGGGATCGAGCTCTATGAGAATCTGAACCCTGCTTCGTCTGTTGTACAAATTATTACCCTTTACATCATTTCCTCTTCTGTTTCTCCAAGTCGGCAAAATCCCACACACCCTTGGATTCCCCCCAGCCTTTCCCACTTTCAAGCACACTACGACAACAGCAGCTTCCTCTTACTACAGCTCGTATCTCTTTTCCCACGATCGCGATACGACCTTTACACCTGTATTTACCATATTGACGTGCTTGCTTGCTTGTCAAAATGGCCGCCAACGACGCAGTGGTCCCCAGCGGCCTCGGCGGCAGAGCTGATCCTCCTTCAGCCTCCCAGTCGAAACGAGACCGCAAGCGATTTGCTCTCATAGAGCGACTCATGACCCTTACTGAAAAGTTTTCACGTACAAGAGACTTGACTCTTCGTGATCAACTCCAAAAAATCCAGCTTGACATGACTCTGGTTCAGCGCTTCGACCCTTACGACCCCAGGGTGCTCGAGGTCATCGCGGAGATCCAGAGGGAGTACGCTGAGACCCAAGGCCCTGATGTCAACGCCGAGGATGCACGACCTCTTCTAGACATGGCTGGAGTCCGTTTCTCCGATTACATCGGCGAGATCGAGGATCTGGTCGAAATCCGCGACTTTCAATTGGCGTTGTCCAAGGTGAGATGGCACTTCTAGGCGCTTGGCCGATCCCGCTGCTAACAGGATGCGCTACTAGAACGACTACGAACGAAGGCTGCAAGAGTACAAGAACACATACGCCTACAAGGTCGAAACCGCCAAGCGCGAGCACGAAGCGCTGGCCAATACCCTCCGCGATCGCCTCATCAACACCCTGACCCATAAGAAGAACCGATTGAACCGGGAGAAGGAAGTTTTGGAGATTAACGACTCCAACGCTCTGCTCCTGAATCCGAATCAGTTTAGCCTTACGAACCCTTCGAGCCCCGGCGGCACCCATGGCAAGCGAGCCACGCGTTTGCGCAAGGACGCCGACGACCTGCACATGTACTCCGACTCCAAGAAGAGGAAGCGAAACGGTGGTGACGACGACGGTTCGCCTGCTCCCATCCGACGCGCCCTCGATCCTAACAACACTACACCTCTCTGGCAGTCTGAGAAGGCTCGCGCCGCTGCCAAGCAGAACGGTCCCGTTTACAGCATCGACAAGCTCTTTACGGACAAAGAGCTGTCTCTCAACTACAACACTGCTGCTGTTGCTGCTCATCAATACATTCTCCGCAACCGGGTCAACGGCAATGGCTCACCCGAGGATAGCGACTCTGGCCATGGCGATGCCAATGGCGACCATGATGACCTTGCGCCTGCGGCCCCTGCGATGGAGCGCTCTGTCTCACACGCCACCCGAAGCGGGCGTGGCGCCAACCACAACTTTATTGATGACAAGATCCTTGGTATTGAGGGTGTTGTCAATTACGAGGGTATTGGTAACTTGGATCTCGTTCACGCACAGGAGCCGCCCAAGATGCCGCCTTTTGTCCCTTCGCAGTATCTGAAGCCATACCCTCGTTCCGCCGACCAGAACTTCCCCGTTCCCCTGTCCAACGATGACATCCAATCCGATCTTTCCGTCATGGGATACTTTAAGCAATACGATGCTTCCCACAAGCCTGGCGCTCACCTTGATGTTAAGGGTGGTCTGCGCAGAGTCCTCGAGGCCGTTTCGACTCCATATCAGGAAGGCCGCTACGTCGCATTCACCGGTGCCTCCCGAGAGGATCCGGAGCAGGTCCGAGATGCCCTTGGCCTACCGACCGTCAGCAGCCTCCGTGACCAGCCGAGCCCCGCGCATCTCGGCGCCGTTGCCGCTCTGTCAAGTGCCGCCGCACCAATGAGCCGTCAGAGCAGCGCCGGAGGTGTTGCCATGAGCCGACAGGGGAGCAGCAGCACCCGCGGCAAGGGACGCAAGAACTGAACATGGGCTGCGTTGCATAGTCCAAGGACCTTGTCATTTTTACAGCATTGTGAGCGCGGCGCATAGGTGTTACAGCATTGACTGAGCCGGCATTTCGCTCGGGGCAGGAACAATCATCCAGGATGGCTTTTGATGCATTTATTTGGTTTTTCTCTTTGATATGTTTTTTGGGTTGGTAGCAGGGAAGTCTTTCAGTCAGGGGACTCGCACAAGGACAAGGCTCATGATCAAGCACATCGATATCAGGTCTCGTTTTGGTTTCATTCAAGTCTTAAAAATTCATGGTCTCGGTACATAGATATAGAAATACCAAGCCCTTCATCAACTACATATGTGCCCATGTTCTAAAGCAAACTCTCGTATTCTGCAAATCGCTACATCGTGATATATGTCATAATTCCTTCCAGGTCGTCATGAGCCATTGGCTCAAGAACTAACAACTTCAGGGGCCAAATACCAAGGCTCGGATTTCAATGCTCTCACGACCCTCAGCATCAGTCCTGGTTCTCGGATCCTGGAATGCAGTGTGAGGAACACGGCCACCAATGTTAGACCCGGGCTTTAGAGATTCGCTGTCGAAGCACTCAAGCAGAAGTCTCTCACTGCCCGTCATACCGCTGAGGTAGTACCACTTCTGGTCTGGGTTATGATGGATAGCGGCAGTCCAACCTTGATAACCATCCGGATACCGGTGCTCAACGGGGACAACATCCTTATCCGGAACCGAGGCAGAGGATGCTACAGCCAGGGGAAAAGCTTCGAGGGGAGTCTTGTTCAGGGGTCGCCAGACGTTGATGAGACGGTATCGACGTTGGAGAAGGTCGTCTGCCTCATCGGGAAAGTACCGGCGGACTCGCTGGGCGACGGCCGCTGCTGTCTGGTCGATGTGCACACGGGTTACGGGGCTTCGATGAGCGTCTGGCTTCTGACGGCGAATGGTGTGGTCAAAGATGAAAACACGGTTGGATCCAGGAACGTTGTTGAGGAGTAGCTGCTCAACTTCTGGATAGTAGTTTGTCTTGATGGAGTCGTCGTCGAGGAACTCGGCTTCACTGGACTCGGGGACATTCCTGATGACCTGGAAAGCATCTTGGTCGAGGTGAAAGTCGGTCTCGCGGCCACGGAGATCATGGATGATGGTGGGCTGGGGGTTGTCGGAGAAGTTGCGCTGGGGCTGGCCCTTGGGAGGTTGATCAACGTAGTTGAAGGGCGTTGAGGCGTCGGAAGGGGGTTGGTAGAAGTTGAGGGTTGCGGTGACGTCGCCGCGGGGGACGGTGGATGAGATGGCCATACTGTGGTGTTGGTTTTCAAGTAATAGGTTCTTGAGGTTGTGATAAGGTGTGTAAGTCACCTGTGAAGGATACTAATCTGCAGGGCGAATCTTGTGGGGTAGAGTGTTGCCGAGGTTGAATGATATGAGTTAAGAATATGATGAGATGGAGATGATTGATGAATTGGAGCTGTATAAGTGATGTTGATGTTGAAATTGATCAATGATGGATATGTATTGAAGCTGGCTTCATGACGCATTTATATAACTTTTCATACCACCCACAAACACCACCATCAAGAGAATTGGATTTCAAATCAAGATGCGGTGCACTCAGCATCTTGCACCGAGACTGGCCATGAAGCCTGTCTTTGGTTGAGCACGTCATTTTGGAAAGGGTGCAATGTGGTAGGGTGCTTGTCAGTTGGAAGGGCGTTGGCGGATTACTAAAGGGAGTTGATTACTGTACATCTATTGCCAGTGTGGGTTTTTAAGTGCCGAGGGATAGAACACGACAAAGTATCCATTGGATTCGCAATTAGAGAAATTGACTTTAAATTTGTCCGGCCATGAAAGTGGGTTGCTTGTCAAGAGCGTGGAGCATTCTGATGGTGTTAGTTCTTGGCGGGTTTGAGCTTACGATGGATGGATCTGTTGGTTCCAAGTCTTACATCCCATACCTAGTATTTCCCTTTATAGAAATAATTTGAAGCCCGAGTTTTCTCGCTACCTTTCATCTATACAATCATCTATCACATTGAAATGATAAAGCACAATCAATCCGAACAGATCAACCACAGTCACCATATTTACACGCACTGTACAGCAAAAAACATGAAACCTGCCTCAAAATTACACTCCGCCCCAAAAACATCGGGCATCCCGGCCGTATTGCTAAATTTAGCCCACTTTAGTTCACGGTGTCGCGGCCTAATTTGCAACGCGAACTTTGGCCCTCTCTCTCCCCTTCAACAAGAAAGATCGAGACTTCAAGTCTAGCATCATCAACAAAAAACGCGTTGCCAATTTGATTATCTGAGTGAGGGCCATTCTCGTCGTGTTTTTGCAGGAATGCCCACGTAAGATTCTCTCCCTCCGGAAGCAGAAGCAGTTCGCGCTTGTTGCACCCCCCCAACATTGGCCACTCAATGTCTCAAACTTGCCTACCTTTCCTCTTCTCTCATACTTTGATTTACAAACTCGCGTGAAACTATCCAAAACCCGCCATGCAAGGAGGACGGCTTCCTAGGATAGTATGACATAAGCCAACAAAGATGCCCTCTCCTAATAACCCCCCTCCCCCTCATCCTCCATCTCAACCCGCCGCGTCACAACCCGGCCCGTCGGCACCCGGCTCCGTCGCGACCCCCGACATCCCCGTGAGGCCGGAGCTACCGGACCGCCGTGTCACCGCCGACACCATCGAGGATGCCTACGTCCGCTTCATGCTGTACTGCAATCCTGGTATATCACCTTCGACCCCGACCATAACCCTTCGCGAGGCCTTTCGCAATCCACCACGCAGCGGCGGCAAGACTTTCAGTACCTTTGCCGTCTATGAGCTCGTCCGCAAGTTTTACGACAATGAGATCCGCACCTGGACTGAACTTACCACCAGACTTGGTGTTGAACCTCCTGACCCGAGTAAGGAGGAGAGTGCTCAGAAGATTGCCCAGTATGGTGTGCGATTAAAGGTATGAACCACTTAGACAGGGTACCGATGTCAGCTAACCTGGTTTAGAAATGGATGAACTCGATGCATGTTAAAGCATTTTTCGAATATCTCATGGATATTCCGAATGACTACTGGACCAAGATACCGGCAGACACCAACCCAACTAGTCAACCCATGCGCGATGGCGTGGCCTTAGAGGACGACATGGCTCTGAGAGCACTCCTCCCACAGATCCGACCCAGAAGAGGCCGGAAACGTCCAGCCGAAGATGAAGTAGTCACTTCACCAGCCCAAAGGTCATTTCTCGCACCGCCATCTGCCACTGATGACTTGAGAACGGGCATAACAAGTGCATTGTCGGCAGGGCCCGGCAGTGCACCTTGGAGTGAAGGGGTCCAGCAGATGCCCCTATTTCGGTGGCCACAGTCTGCAGTCACGCCAACTACGAGAAACTCGTTCTGGGATGATGCGTTGGAACCGCAGTCTGGCGTGACGCCTTCTAAACCGAAAGCTGGTACGCAACGTCGCGGGGCTAAGAACGTGTCCTCGGCCTGGCGACCAGGAGTAGCCAGCGGTGGTGTCAAACCAAGGGGTCGGCCGCCGATGAACCGAACCCCTATAGAAACTTCTTTACCTCCATTTTCATCTTCAACTCCTACACCTCCTTTAGGCGAACACAACGTGCCGGCCTACACTCAGTCCATCCCGGTTAGCGCAGCTCCCGCTATAGATGGCGCACCACAATACTCCGTACCAACTTCAGCAGCCCCATACTCGCAGCCGCCACCAGTGACAGAACGACCTCCTCGGCCTAGTATATCCCTACAAGTTCCAGACCGACCACCTGGGAGCGTTAGACTTGCTACACCTCCGCCCGCGGTAGTCATCAATGGGGAACCAAGCAATCACCCACCCGCTCAGGACCCCACGCAGCAGACACCCAGGGCGACCAACTTTACCAAAGCGGCAAACGAGGCTGTAGGGCAAGGCAAACCACAGGCCGAGGTGCCTGGGTCAAAGAACCTCCCACGGTACTACTTTGAGAGAGGCGAGGATCGAACGAATGTGGACCGAGTTATTGCCTACATGACTCACGGCTGTCTAGCAGCGGAGTTCTTTGATGCGGAAGGAAGACCGTCGTATGGGTGTACGATGAAAGAAGCTCTAGGAATCACAAATAGCACTATCGAGGAGATGTACAAAGCGGCTACATCACCAGAGGCCTTTTTGATAAACTTGGCTGCAGTCACTGGAGGTTCACACCTGGTAACGGCAAGGACGCGCATATGTCGTCTGGGCCGTGAGAACGGGGCAATGCGGTATTCCTGTGAGTGGACGTATGGGTTTGGCCACCTCCGGGGTGTCTACCAGATGGAGCAGAAAGTGCCCCTCGACCTGATCGAAGAGAGACCTCGCAGGGATGATGGTCCCATGGGGACGGCCGAGGGGACGGCTAGTACGTTGTCTGTGAGCGAGTGGCAGGCCAAGTATGAGAGTTTACTTGGAGAGGTACAAAAGAAGGATGAGAGGCTTTGGGACCTACGGGCAAAGGTGGCGGATTTGTTAAAAGGGGATTCAGAGAAGGTATGATACCCGTGTTGGGGGATGGTTGTTTGTTTTAGCATTGGGAGGTTTGTTTGTGTGTTTCTTTTCTTTTTGGTGTATATAGAACATTCTATGGTTGCAACTCGGGGCATAGCTGGTTTGCTACCTGGGTAGATGAGTTGTAACTTGTACACAATGGGCCGATCTCGGACTACTAGATATGGAGACTGTATATGAGTATTAAGCATGGGTCTGATGAGCCTCACATGTACGGTGTAAAGCTGCTGGATTCCCATAACATGCAACTCTGACAGGGGAGCTCCAACGGGCTGCGAACTGGCCGGGTCCCTCGGATGTCAGGGACCGATCCATTACCAGACAAATGGGCCGACAACCAATAATACTAGCTTGATGTTAACGGCGACTCCGAGAAGAAACTACTGCATATTCGAACACGCAACCGGTACAAGATCCGAGTCCAGAGCGCCGTGGTGCGCTCCTTTCCCGTCAGCGCCATACAAAAGTAGAAAGTGTCTGAACATGGGTTCGTGATTCGCCAACCGAAGCGGAGAGTAAAGTTGGAGTAGAAAAAACCTGGAGAAGCTGGGGAAACAAGGCCCTTGGATCTGCAAAAAAGAGACAGACAAGGGCAAAAAGCTGTCTGATTGACGGGAGTCTGGGGGTGAGATACTGTTGAGGTTATGCGGGCGTTGGTGGTGGAGGCGGGACAGATCCTGGGGATGACCACTCATGGAGGAGGAAATTCTGTTGCCTTGCGCCAAGGGTTAGGCTATGCAAGCCCCCTTCAAACTACCGCGAAATAAAGTCATGATGAGGCTGGGGAGATAATCTCGATGTTCATGGAGTCTAGAATTTGGTATCTTGAGCAGTTGATTAATAAAACAATAGGAAACAATAAGGTCGAGACTCAATGAGAATGGAAGGGCATTCAGAGGCCCGTGTCGAAGTGGTCTCGTCTTCTCATCACGTGCTGTCACTTTCCTTCCGATGCCCTGGACAAGCAAACCGCGGAAGACGGGACCCGTCGTCCGGTGAAAAGGTAGTTCCAAGCCAAGGCCACTAACACGGGCGACAGGTTGATGAAGCGGTTCCCACGAACCCCGGTGCCGTCTCCGAGTTCGTTGACCCAGACCGATGTGCCTTTGATGTTTGATGGGTGCGCCACCTAGGCGTGAGAAATCGTTGACAGAATGCGAAAAATGCGAGACTCTAGCAGCACCTTGGACTCAAATGAAAATTCTCCTGTATGGGACAGCAGACTGATTGTGGGTCGCCATGTCTGAAGGATTCCGATTGTGGAATCAGCCAACATTGATCGACACTCATCACAGCTTCAAACATTGACGAGGACCATTCAATCACTTGAAAGAGATGGCTTGTGGACCATCAGTCCAATCATTCTACAGACAAGGGGGTCGGATGAAGAGGACGATGACCCAACGGCATGTCTTGTGTGACGGTGCAGATTTACGTAGTCGAGCAAGATGATCGCAAAGGGCATCTGCATGAGGCTGGAGCATCAGTGTCTTTTGCGGGTGAGACAAGCAAGGCTCATCAGAGATGCTCATTTCTCACGGCATCCATCAGGCGCAATATCTCACCACACAAGAACAACTTCTACAGAAACCACGGCAACATTCGACAGAAACATCAGGATACTCACCGTGCAGCCACTCACACAAAATATGTTCTGGTATTTGTGTCGAGGGGTTTCAAAGTTGGTGGCGTCCGGGAACAAGGAGGAGATGCCGCCAGTCAAGGCGTTTCCAGTCTTGGCAACAAAGTCTCCTGTTTGAACCAGAGACAGCCACATCCTGGAAACAAGATTACTTGAGCACAAGCCCAGCGTGGGGTTTGGAGCGGCTGCACAAAGACCTGCAGGTCCTTGACTAACAAGAAGCACATCAAGCGGCCGGCTTGAAAATGGCATAACGGCAACGACAGCCGACGGGGAGGACAGAGTTTGGCCGTTCCCATGACAGACATTCTGGGGACGTTGAACGGGGAGCCGTTGCAAAAAGGTTGTCAGGCAGTTCGTGACGTGACGGAAGCGAGACAGGGGCCCCGGTTTCTCGGCTCTCGTTCATCTTGACGGTGCATTTCTGGAGCCGGGGGGACAGACAGGATCAGGTTATGTTGGAGAGGTAGGGAAGAGACCCGGGAGGTCGAGAGGAGTTCTCGATGGAGGGGGATTGGGCCCATTTTCAAGTCCAGCTGGTGCCCGTGGTTGAATGCTGGTTCCTGTTGGAAGATCCCCCCGGGTCCCCCAGGAAGCAACACTGTTCCCATGATGATGGTCTAGCGTTGCAACCATGAAACCCAATCCCAGCCGTCACCTCCTGGACCTGTCTCCAGTTTTAGGGCCAAAGACAGGCTTGTCATTGGAGCCGAGGGAAGCTTCTCGCATGCGGAGATGGGCGGCGGGATTCCTTGGCTGGCGCGCTGCACTCCAAAGACGAGGATCCCTTGGGACGGCGGCCCATGGGGTAAGGTTGACTTCTTTCTCGACTTGAAGAGAGCCCTGCAGCCAGCCTTTTTGAACAAAAAGGCCCAAGCAACCCACTTGTCACTCGCAAGCCGCTGCTCGTCGACCACCCTTCAAGAGGTTTCCTCCAAGGTCCCAGCTGCCAGGATCGTCTTGCTCCCGTGCTTGTTTAGCCAGGGTCCTTAGTCCCTTGTCATTTTTTTCTCGACCTCTGCCATTTCTTGCTGGTTGTCAAATAAAGCGCAACCAAACCGGATCGTCATCGTCGCGGAGTTGTCGGCGCCGCTCTCACCACCATCAGACATTGCCATACTGTACAGACAGTGGTATCAGCACAACCCAAGAGGACCAGGTTTCCCCATGATCACCGCGTTGGAGGGCTGATACATGTATTCCCCGATGCCCTCCGAAAGACGTGCCGCCACCGACTTGGACCGGCGCTGAAGTTGCCGCCGCCCCCGGTCTCGATTTCAACTTCACTTCCCTCTTCCGTCTCACAACACAACTTCGCCTCCTTCAACTCTGCGCCCAATTCTCACACCTGCTTCTACTCCTCTCCTGCCTGATCGCCCCTTGACCGTCTGTAATACAGACGCTGGTTACACAAGGTGCACTCTCCGAAACACAGACCAGCCGCAGCCGTTGGTCGACTCCGCCTCCGCCCTGACTGTGCCTCAGTGTGTCTCCAGATCTTCCATCCCCGCAAGGCGATCGCCCGAGACACATCGCCTGGAACTGGTTCGCTCAACCTTTGCCTAGGTGATATTTAAGGATTTTTACGACCTTGTTTCTTCTTTTCTCTTACCATCACTGCCGGCACTTGAAAACACCATCCAGTTTTTGTTCATCAACGCTCTTGGGCAGCGCCCCTCTGTCCCTTCTGAGATCCTTTCCCCGGACTCTGCCTCGGATCTTCAACTCTTATCTGGCGCTCCTTTTCGTGACATACCCCACTGGGGGCTTGAAGCAGAATGGCGCCGAACCAAGGTGACGAGGATGTGCAAGCGTAGGTATCCTGACGATCACATGTGGCCAACAACCACCATGCTGACTTCTACTAGCCTTTCAAGGACTCCTCACGAATTCCCTTACAGTTCCATGATTGAGCATGCCCGTCGACCTTCAGAAGCCTATGTCAACCTGCATGCCAATGTCGAAGCCAAGTACGTCCAACCTGAACATGGCCCTGCCGAATCTCGAGTAACTTTGACTGACATGGATGGAAAGGATCAAGAACCCTTTATGGGGTATACCCCGATCAAGGTTAATGGCCGATGTCGATGAATTTTGCCGCAAGAAGGACCTCGAAGACTTTCGCCATCTCATCCGACAGGGCGCCCTTGTTGCCCAGGATCCAACTGGTTATGAAGATATTGAGGGCGACGAGGAGTTTATCTCGGATGCTGTTGGAGCCAATATCGAACGCATACGGGAACTCGAGGTTGGCGCCGTTTGAGCCCGTCTGATCCCATCCTTGCACGGCAGCGCCGATGGAGCACGTAGCAACGGTCAGATATAGAACGAAGGGTACGCGCCACTTATGGAGGATCTCATTCCTGAGCGCTTCGATCTCGTCGTCGTTGAGCTTCTCGTCGCCCTCAATATCTTC
>JAALXN010001089.1:0-10329 GCA_012978555.1 Fusarium drepaniforme
GTCAGACGGATGAGGCTGGAGTCCTGTCATGTGACCTAAAAGGATGTCGGACTCGCGAGGCGGGGTAATCGCGGCCCGAGTTAAATCGTTCAATTCACAATGGGGAGATAATTTTGGGTTGCCAAAATAAGGCCATTCAATTGATCAACTGATCTCTGTTGTGCCAGTTGATGATTGTTGTTCTTGTTGTTGTCTTCAGGCGGGGCTCTCCCTTTTCCCCTCATTTCCGGTCACATGACAGGCCTCCAGCCTCATCCGTCTGACAAAGGAGGGGGAAAGCATGGCCGAAATGTGGGACTTGCACAGCCCGGTGCTTGCATGTGACCAACCCCAAAATTTGGGCCGAGGCGGCCTCTCGCTAATGCGAATCCCCTTAGGGGGTCTAACGTGCTCTCGAGGTCCCGACCAGGGTGGCGATCCAATGAGAAAGGTTACAATGAAAGGTACTTCAATTCCCATCTAATTTAGCCTATGATAGAAGTCAACAATCCTGCCGGTTACAAATCGCAACATCACACCGGTCACAGCCCCAAGGGGTCTGGCTGCCGGGCAAATTGAGGCTATTCCCATTTCCCTTGCGGAGCCCTCTTTGCTGCCGGTCTTCGTCAAATCTGATGCCCTTGCAAGCAAGGCAAGGGCCCCGTTTCCCTCGCTTGACACGCTTGTGCAGGCGTACGGGCGTAAATGTGTCACCTGACCGATATCTCTTCCTGGATCGCAGCTGCGGGCTATAGAGCCGGATGAGGCCATTCACAACTGCCTGCCGCCACCTTCCTTGAGGCTGCAAAGGAGACCACGAGACCTCGTGCCGTAGCTGAATAATGAAACTATTCACAAGTGCAATTTCTAGCAAAAAGGCCCATGCGAGAACCCTCCAGCTGCCCTTCCTTATGAGATGATCATTCAGCCGAAGGCTGACTCTACATTAATCCATAAGTTCCCAGAATAATGAGGGTTTGGTGCAGACAAGGGTAATAAGTTTCTCGGGCTCTGATTGGCCCAAGTTTTGTATTGCCAGCCGCAAATCGTTCGACAATTGGCTGTCGGTTCCAGAGGAGTGGGCCTCAGCCCCTCTGCACCATCTCGCCGTTTGTTTACTCAGAAAGATGATTTGTTTACGTTACACTTGGCTAAAGACAGCCATTTCGTCTACTTCAACGCTTCTGCGTGTCTTCTTTTCGTTAGGCAATGGGTCCTAAATCTACTTCCCGGTAGCTGTATAATGGACATAATTCCCATTGTCTGTGCCCGCTGTGGCAAGACGAGACCGGCGGGCGACTTCGTCAGCAAAAGGAAATCTGCTGGGAACACGAAGAACTGCCTTGATTGCCGTAATAAGAACAATTCTCATGTCAGCTCTGTCTCCCCACTCTGTAATATCAATGCTAACTAAATGAAGTATTCCAGATCCAGAGACGCGACCTTGACGCTGAGAAACCTAGCCTCAGCTGAGAGATGTGCCCCGAAGAGAACCGACGGGGATACTGGCTTACCGCCTCCTAACGAGAGATCCGGAACCCAGCCTGCGTCGCCAGAGAAACTACGGCAACGCCATGCAGCTAGGAGGCTATTCAGAGAGTCACTTAGCCAGCCGCACGTAGTGCTGGGGACGCCAATTCCACCAACCCAACAAAGCACGCGACGTTTCCGTGCTCTAGCTCCCTCACCTCCAGTGCAGCCAACGGCCCATCCAATAGCCTCACATTCTGACCCATCTACTGTCCGAAGCAGCACAACTGGTTTGGGTTACTCTTACTTGGCTGCTAGGTTCCACAAGGGCGGGAAGGACTCGCAAGATGAACCCTCCAAGGCCGTGGCGAGGGCCAAGCAGGCCGCTATCCAGCGCGACCATCGTTCACGACGCCGTGTAGGGGAGACTGTGTCACTGACTCCCACCATATCTCAACTCGGCGTCTTTGGAGATTTTGAGGGTCCTGGAGAAGGTATCCTTGTCCTGTGGCCCCAGTGGTTTGTTCGGGCTAACCACGAAACGTAGATGCGAGTCAAGACCGACTACAGCCGAGTGAACTTCTAGGTGGGGATGAGATACGGAAGGAAGGGGATGACAGGGGCCAGTTCTCTGAGTCCGATATTGATGCTGAGGACTACTTTAACTTGCTGCTTTCACCTGCTCGACCACGGAGGTACCTCAAACAATTAGGGGTAGAGTCCGATCCTGATCTAGGGGACGAACATGAGAACAGCGATAACGATTGCGTGGGATGGAAGCCCTCTTCGCCATCGCTTGCGGCAGCCTTCCGCACGGCCAAGGCGTGGTCGCCGTGGTCCTGCCCCTGGTACAGGAGGGCGGCCGAGAAAATCTCCAAGGCAAGCTCGATCGTCGATGCCGCCACGACGTATTCGGAGCCCAGTGATAATTCCACCCGAAGAATTGGCGGTCTTTCATGCACAAGATCCGGTGTGGAATGGCGACCTTGACGCTTGCGCCTTGACTGACCGCGACAAGGCCACCCTCCGCGAGTTCTGGACCACGCTCGACAATGACCAGATGGAATACTGCACTAGATGCCAAGAGTGTTGGTTCTAGATGAAGATAGATTCTGATGGCATTTGTGAGCGTTGCTATCGAAAGGATAGGAAACGCCGCCCCGACGAGCCGTATTTCTTCTCTGCGGATAATCAGCTCGACTTTGGCCCTGTACCGGCCCGATTGCCGCAGCTTACGCCTACCGAGGAGTCTTTGCTTGCCCGTGTTCACGTCCACGTGAACATTATGCTTGTGCGAGGGCAGCAGTACAAGTATCGCGGGCACGTGGTTCACTTTCTCCGCGAGGTTGGCTTGGTGTACAACCAGCTCCCGCTTTTGCCGCAGGAGTTGAACACTGTATTGCTACGTCCTGCCAATACGTCGTCCCACGCAAACCTTAGCCGGCAATTCACCCGCCAGTTCCGCGTGCGCCGCCAGCCGGTTGTCATATGGCTAGACTACCTCCGCCGCCATCATCCTGGCTATCGATGCGTCGTCATCGACGAAGAGCGGCTGAATCAATTGCCCCAAGATGGCAATGTCCTGGATGCTATCCCCCAGAGTCAGGTGGAGGCTGCCGATGTTGGACCCGACTCACCCGAGGAAGATCAGGAGGCAGAGCCTGACCTGGAGGACGAGGCTGCGGTGCCGGACCTGTTGGCCAAGGACACGGAGCTTGATGCTCTGCGGTCTATTCTCTCCGGAGAATCAGGCGCTGATTCAGAGCTTTCCACAAGCTTCCAGGCGCAGGCACAACACGAGCTGCAGCTCCCGAATATACGACACACACCCATTAATGAGTTCAATCGCTCTCATGCCCTACTCTCCTTGGCGTTTCCCTGCCTCTTTCCTGACGGTAGAGCCGAATTTGTTGAACCTCGATTGCGCTCCATTGATTACAGAGATTATGTCGAGCACGCGATGCGCTGGCACGACGGGCGTTTTGCACGCCACCCGACCTTCCCCTTCGTCGCCTTCAACACGCTAATGCGGTCACAAGCACGTTCACGGTCCAAATTCTTCGTGAAGCAACATAATGGGAGACAGCAGCCGCTGACGCGAGAGCAACTTATTCAGGCGCTGGAACACAGCGAGGACCCCGAGGCGCAGGCGCTGATCAACTCGATCACAAGGCATGCGGTGTCTATTCGCGGTACGCGTCCCTTCTGGAACAAAAGGAGGCAGGACCTCGAGGCTTATGCCTATAATCTTGGTTGTCCTGGTGCATTCATCACGTTTAGCCCGGCAGATTTACACTGGCGGAGTCTCTACCAGCACATGCCCCAGTATGACGACTGGCTTGCCGCCACCGAGCCGGAGAGGATGGCTCTATCGCGCCGCCTATTGCGTCAGAACCCTCACATTGCTGCTTTCCACTTCTACCGGCGATACTGCCTCTTTCGAGATATCGTGTTAAGCAAGAAGTTTAACATCACGGATTACTGGGATCGGTACGAATGGCAAGGGCGTGGTAGTCCCCACAACCACGGCCTGTACTGGATGGATAGTTGTCCCGGAACCGACATGGACGACGAAGCCGCTCGTGATGTATTTGCACGAACGTGGGGGTTCCACGTCACGGCGATTAACCCCGAGCCGAGTAGGGCAATGCCGCAGGGCGAAGGTAATCCCCTGAGCGTGGATCCCCTGAGCATAGAGATGACATTCTTGCGGCTCTCACAAATCGTGAACCGTTGCCAGCGCCACAAGTGCAATACCACGTACTGCTTGCGGGTGAGGAAGAGAACCGGTGACCTAGTGAGGGATATGGAAGGCGCTGCTGCAGATATCGAGGCAGCCAACGTTGCCAATCCAGAGAGGGAGTGTCGTTTTGACTTCCCTCGTGCCTTACGGGAGCTGGCCGCAGTCATCAGGAAGGAAGGAAGGTCGTACTACGTCTTCGAGGCGGCCCGGAACGACAGCCTCATGAACCACTTCAATCCGGCTATTATCCTAGGGTGGCTAGCCAATATCGACATATCTCCTTGCACCAGCTTACAGGCGGTAATCACGTACGCTGCGAAGTACTGCAGCAAATCTGAGAAGAAGACGGAGCCTTACTGCAAGCTTGCAGATCAGGCTTTGCCGCATACGGCACATCTTCAGCCCCTATTGTCCTTCTCCTCTCGCCTCATGAATAAGCTGATTGCCGAGAGAGATTATTCGGCGCAGGAGATTTCCCACCTTCTGCTTAACATCCCTCTGCAAGAAGGCACACGGATGGTCGTCGTCGTGGACTGCCGTCCATTGGAGCTGCATGGCCGTTCGTATCGCGTCGATGAAGATGTCATCGAGACCGTCGGCAGCTACAGGAAATACCTGGAGAGAAATGACCAGCATGAGGATATAACCTACCTCGAGTACCTGCAATCGTACAATCTCAAGACGTGGAGGAGACTCGCTGCTAACGCGAAGAAGAGGGTCCTCTCTTACTTCCCTCGATACAAGTCCATAGAGGCTTCTCCCCAGTTTAACGACTTCTGCCGTGTCAAGTTGATGATGGTTCATCCACATCGCTCTCCACGAGAGTTGCTCGTAATGGATGGGCAGCGGTTCGACTCCTTCGCGGCTGCGTACAAGTTCTGCAGGCAGCTCCACCATACCCATGCGGACGATCATTATGGGGATCCAGATGCAAAAGAATTGAGGGCAGAGGACGATGAATTTGAGCCTGAGGCCCATGAGGAGCCCGTCACAGAGGAGGACTGGCATGAGCTCGCCCGCATGCTGCCTGACCGGCCGCTGGAGGAAGAAGATATCGATATCCTCGGCCGCCGAGATGTCGATATTAATTATGATTGGACGTCTCACGTTGGACGGTATACCGACGATGGCATTCTCAACGGTGACTACTGGAAACAACGCAAAGCTGAAAACCTCCTGGACCTTGATGTCGATGATCAACCCTTGGAAGCTCGCGATTCCCTAAATCCAGAGCAGCGCCTGGTGTACGACACGGTGATGGAACACTTCTTGACGCAGAATCCTTCCCAGTTGTTACTCCATGTGGATGGTGGAGGCGGCACTGGCAAGTCATACCTCATCAACCTACTCTCTGCACACCTCCAAGCCGCGACGGGCGGGAGAGGAACGCCTGTTTGGCGTGCCGCGCCCACGGGCGTCGCGGGAAACCAGATATCGGGCACTACCTTGCACTCCCTGTTGCACCTCCCAATCAATAAGGATTTCCGGCCCCTGTCGCCGATTGATAAGGCCCAGCTCCAGAAGAAGCTGAAGGATATCAAGTACCTGATCATCGATGAGAAGAGCATGCTAGGACTGCGTCAGCTATCGTGGATCGATGACCGTCTCCGCGAGGCGTTCCCGAGTAGGAATGAAGAGTTCTTTGGCGGCTTGAATATCCTGCTGGTCGGCGATTTCTTTCAACTACCCCCTGTGCTACAGAAGCCACTTTACTATGATAAAGAGGTGCAGGGGGTAGAGATCAAGGGCAGGAACGCGTATAGGCGCTTCGATAAAACAGTATTCTTGAAGGTTGTTCAGCGACAGCGCGGCGACGATCAGGAGGCCTTTCGCACAGCTCTTGGGGAATTGCGGCTGCTCCAACTATCTAAGGAGTCCTGGAAGCTCCTTTCCAGCCGCGTACAGGCAAAGCTAGACGATCGGGAGGTCGCGAGATTCGTCAACGCTTTGCGAGTATACGCCACCAAAGATAGGGTGAACGAATATAACCACTATCACCTCGACCGCCTCAGCCGGCCGGCCATCCAGGTTACGGCTAAGAACGTCGGCTCTGGCGCGGCTGCTGCCCCCGACGACAAGGCGGGCAACCTTGCGAAGCAGATCCCTATATGCATTGGCGCCCGTCTGATGCTGACGTCTAACCTGTGGCAGCCCGTTGGCCTCTGCAATGGCGCTCGCGGTACAGTTTATGACATCGGCTGGGCACCCGGGGCTGAGCCCATCCAAGACCCTCCCTGTGTTATCATGATGGAGTTTGACAAGTACAACGGACCGGTGTTCCTGACCACCCCTGATGGCAAGAAGATTGTCCCGATTCTCCCCGTAGAGAGGGACTTCCTCATCGGAGCCACTCTCTGCACTCGCACCCAGTTCCCCCTGATCGTATGCTACGCTATTACCGTTCATAAGTCACAAAGCATCACAGAAGATATGATTGTTACCGATCTCTCCTGCCGGGATTTCCAGACTGGGTTAAGCTACGTGGCTGTCTCTCGTGTGAAAACGCTCGAGGGCTTGATGTTGGATGCCCCATTTGATCGCAATCACCTGGTTTACGCGTCTCCCCCAGATGGCATGAAGATGAAGATGAGGGATCAGCAGCTTCGGAGACGACAGGTTCTTACACGGAATCCTTACAAGATAGACCACGGTTCTGCATAATTCTAGGGGATGCTGCTCGCGATAAGAAGAAATGTTACAAAATTGATCCAGTGCGTAAATAATGTAATGGTTGTAGATAACTGCTTGGCCCGCGGACTCTCAGCCTTCGGCTGATTGTACCCCTTGCACCACCGCTCTAAAGTGCAAGGGGTGACGTAGTATTTTAAGGACCTAACAGGTCCTTTGATCTAGAAAAAGAATGAACAACCTTTTTACACCGGAAAATCTGACACATGGTGGAGAGAGGCCGAAGCAGAAGCCGGAGTCGGAGTCGGAGTCGAAGCAAAAGCCACGACCAACACTGGAGTCGAAGTCAAAGTTCGTAGCCAAAGATTCAATGGCCTAGTCCGCCAACACTGACAAGGTACATCAGGTCGGTCAACCGGAGAAGTCACGATGTCGAGAGGGTTCATTAGGAACGCTGAAGTTGAGCAGCCAAGATCTCCGATCGATCAAGGAGACCCCGGTCGAACTTCCCGCAGCCTCTTAACGACGTCATCTTTTTATCTCAGGAACCTCCCCAAAAACGTCCACTGGAAAGCCATGGAATCCGTACTCCGACAGGTGTTCAAACAGGATGGGCAGACGTCCGTCGCATCCTGTTACGTGTACCAGCGCCGCGGTTTCGGATTTGTCAATATGCTCACTAAGAAAGATGCTTCAATAGCCTTTGAGGAACTGCAAGGTGCTGCGGTGTCCATCCCAGGCTACCCTGACTACAAACTTGAAATATGGCCGTCATGGACGAGTAAGTTTCTGGACCTTGAGTCTTGCGTAACGGTGCTAATACGGCATAGCCCCCCACCTTCGCGGCCCGTGCCTTTGTTGGATGGAATTTGGTATAACTCACGCGGCCTTGGGGGCAGTAGCCGGAGGGGTGTTTGGGCCTCGGTGCAGGGCAGACCTCCTCTCGGGCATGCTCGTCACTGGCCGAGGCGGCACGCTCAAGGACAGCGCTGCCAATTATATTCTCGTTGAGAACTAGGAAACCGAGGTCGATCTCTCATGTATATAGCGCCAGTAACCACTGCCACTGTCCTGTTAGTGTCTCACTATGCACCCCGTGTTGTTTGGCACTTGATCAAAGGAGAGGTTGACAGCTTCCAAGGCTCGCGCTGCAGGTCTGAGGTTTTTAGGCAGTCGTGACCCGTTGATTTCCTGCTGGCGTTAGTGAGAGCATGCGGTGATTTCCCTTCTCATCTGCCCCCGATGCACCTGTTCAACCAGCAAATGCATTTTGACGAGGCGTAACATGATTGTCCTTCTCACGAGAGAAGAGAAATGAGACAACATAGAGAGCCAATCGACACCACATACGAGACTCTCGTGGTACAGCCCGATATTGGTCATGATTTGTAATTAGTCAAAGAGTCTCACTGACGTGCTGCACTTTACGTCTCGCACCCCACCTCTTGCCTCGCCTCACACTTAAGCTCAGATGCCACATCGCAAATTCCCGACAAGGATCTAGGTACTGATACAGATAACGTACATAATAAGCATGTGAGCGAGACAAGTATGATTGATACATATGCAATTAATGACCCCAAGGGATAACAGGGAGGCGCCCCTGTAGCGGGCGCCGTAGTCTGGTGTCGCTGCTCTGTAGTATCTATATATTTGCCTAAACAAATACCATACCGGTACAAATCTCCTTCCCCAAAGCTTCTGGATCTATAGGATACGATACATCACTCAAGCTCTTTGAGCCTGTCCAGTACTCGGGCTAATTAGGCTGGGCAGCCTCTCGTGCCGTGGAGTTCCCGTTACTATAGTATCCGAGCACAACTCGTAAACAACGTTATGAACCCCAAGTTACTACCAATTGCAAGCAGTGGTACCAGTGGGGCGAACGACAATGCGCGTCTTGATAACGCCACAACTTCCCAGTCTTTCAACCTTCATGTTGTAACATGTTTTATGACCATTGTCCTTCCAAATGCGATGGGCGCGACTCTTTCCAGGATCCACACAGATATTTTGCTTGCGGCCACACGCGGTAAAGTCGTAGCAGCCACCGGGGACGCTGTTACCCAGACTGCTGCCGACTTTTTGGCGATAGCATTTCCCACAATCATTGACCCGGATGTCCGAGTTCGAGCTGAAGATAGTCAAGGGAGGATCGCCAGGAGCTCCATTCACAGGCACCGCGGTGAAGGTGTACACCAGGTCGAATCCCGCGTTATAGTCAGGACAGGTGCCCTGCTCGCAGGGTCCGGCCATGAGCTTGACGACATCTTCCGCCAGGTTCGAGGAGGCATCCTCGATTATCTCATCAGGAGACGAGTCATTCTTCCAGTTGGCTGGGTTTTTGAAGGCGTCTATGTCGATGCCGTCCAAATCAGGGGAATCGTCGGGGATAAGAAGAGCTGTCCAGTCTGT
This sequence comes from Fusarium drepaniforme, assembly GCA_012978555.1. NCBI lineage: Eukaryota > Fungi > Ascomycota > Sordariomycetes > Hypocreales > Nectriaceae > Fusarium > Fusarium drepaniforme. Next base: position 9,236 of record JAALXN010001089.1, read on the forward strand.
CGTCGCGGCGTCAGGAGCAGTGACCACTGGGGAGGCTTTTGTACAGGCGACCATAGCCACAAGGAGGAACTTGGCAGCGACCATTGTAGAGGGTTCTTTGCTGAGAAATAAGCAGAGATAAGAGAGCTGAAGTGTTTGCGCTGTAGAATGCGCAGTGAAAGGATTGTGATGCTTGATATCGTGGCTGACGGAGGCGTCGCTGATGACAACAGTAGTGAAAGAATAGGAGGGAAAGCGAAGCTTTAAATGTCCAGTATTGAATGAGAATTGCTTAACTAGCTAAATAAGTATCTTGCTAATTTCGGTTGTTACTAAACATCTCAATTCCTTATCTTGTGGATAGCAAGGACCTCGTTGTGGAGTCTGTCTCACTATTCAATTGTTTACGGCACAGTAACAAGAAGGATCAGAGAAGGGGGGATCTATTGACAAATAGTGGGTGAAACATTAGAAGCTGCCTGTAAGACCCCTGCGGGTGTTGCCAATTATGGTAATATAGGCTTACGGTCTGGCCCGCCAAGACTCTGTCACTGTAACCTACCTTGCACATGCTCCTCGTATCACACCGGTATGGTTACTGTAGCTCTTTACAAACGCTGCAGTACGTTAAAAGCATCCTAATGATGAGTCTCTTTAAGACCGACCCCCGCTCAAGAGTCCTAAGTATCGTGCCGAGCGCCCCGGTCGCCTCGCTCCGGAGCCACAGGATGTGCTTCGAGCTGCCTATTACAGCACATAAACTTTGCAAAGGTCCCCAAGCACGCAGGACACATGCCAGCTCCACCTCATTAGTATAGGTCATACGTCCGTTGAGGTTGACCCGCCAGAGTCACGTTCTCTTATTGGCTATGGGCCATGTATGTGGAATAGAATCATGTTCGATTGAAATGGTAATAAAACGACGAGGGTTGGGTGTTGTTTTTCCATTGCCCCGACACAGGCCAAACCACACCCACCAGCATTGAACACTCGCAGGTCAGTTGAAATAACGATACAAAGTCTTTTGCAGCATTTCTTCAATGCCGAATGTCAGTTTGTCAGATATCATCAGCCCTACACTACCCCATCACCTTAATTACCCGTTGGTTCATGTG
>JAALXN010001090.1:0-16680 GCA_012978555.1 Fusarium drepaniforme
CTCGATTTTCTTCAACAGCGTCATCCAACTAACCTTGTCATCCATCACCACTTCCCGAAGACTGATTTCTTCCAGTGTTGATTGGTGGCGGAGAAGTAAGCCAGTCAGTTCCGATTCGGTGACTTCCAACCGGGCTAATTCCAGTTTCCGTAGCTGGGGGATTGGCAATATGCTGTAAAGACATGGAGAAATAGTTTGGAGATCGAAGTCATTGCTGAAGGCCAAAGAAAGGTGCGCCAGGTGAGGAAAAAGACCAATGAAACGGGTAAGATTCTGGCTCCAGGTAGGGGCGGAATCATTCTCCTCGGAGGTTTTCTCAAACGGCGGACAAGCAAGTAACTTTAGAGTCATAACGCTGGTAATGCCATTGCGACTCTCGGACTGCGCCATATGCCCCGGTGACAAGTCGAGTAGGTGGAAGCTGATTGGGGACTTGGTCTGGGGCCTATCTTCCTGACCAAGGTAGATGCACAATTCCTCCAGAGGAAGCTTGCTTGCATTGGCAGCCGTAAGCATGACATGCAACACATGCTTCACAAACCATTCGCTACCAGCATCGTCATAACCTAGGTCTCTGTCGAGTTCACCTATTTCCCTTTCCAACCGCGCGGCGCCCCAAGGAATACATGCATCGGTCAGGAGGAGTGTTGTGCAGTTGCTGAAGCGACTCATGGCTCGTCCAAGTGCTTCGATATCCGAGCCTGATAGAAAGTCCTCTTGGGCATCGAAGTTTCGACGATATGTAGTTGCATAGGATTGGTTGTTGATGTCGTCGTCATCATCATCATCCCCTGGCCACAAACTAAGCTCCCCGCTAGGCCACAAGTCAAGCCCATCCGAGTCTGAGTATCCAGCCATAATGCTCCAGAGGCTTTGGCTTTCCCTCAAGCCATCTTCTGGTTCCGGGAAGTGATCGGTGCAGAGTCCTAACGTGCGCACTTCCGGCCCCAACAAGGGGTGTTCTGAGATGTGGATAAGCGTGTTCAAGCTTTGCTTTTCCAGCATTACACAACGCGTCTGGAAGTATGTACGCGCTAATAGACTAAAAAGTCTTTGCATTTATATCTCGGCACGTTTGTCGGAACGCACGGAGGTCATCGGCGGATAGGTATCCTAGGATTAACTGGATAGTCTCCACCGGAAGCGATAGGAGGGTAGTCATAACGTGCGCCGGGCGTGAGGAGTCGAGAAACATTGATCAAGACAAAGTCTAGCAAATTGGCTGGCGTTTGCGCGCCACGCGTTCTTCTTATAGTCTAAGCCGGTCGCGTCGCCTTGTTCATTGCCCCTGACCAGGGTATCCCAAACTTTACATGCAAAATGAAGGGGAGCCTATGGGCTCCCTATGATTGGTTATAGATTAGTCATCTCTTCCTTGTTGCCAATTGGCCAAACTGGTGCACCCAGGCGGGAAAATTTCACGTGCAGATAAGCGGAGTTGCCCCAGGATACGTGCGACAACATCAGCAAACATCATGGCATCAGCAAGCAAAGCATCAAGGTGGAACGAATAGGTGAAATACCACCACATACAGACATTGAGCGTACCTGAGCGGGTGCTGGATAGCGCTTCGCTCACCAACAGAATCCTTTCGAGGCCATGCACTCGCCGCCAGCTGATGATAGCCCTGTCAACTGGACATCCTGGATCCAGCAGTGGATTGACCATACAGCCTCAACCGACCAAGCCCCCCACTTCGAACGCCCAACCCTTCAACAGCTATCAACAAAAAGGCCGTTCGAGATGGGCAACACGCCCCCGCCTTCAACTCCCCGGTCGCAACCCGATGCCGCCACTCCACGGAAGAGACGACGAGGGTTCCAACCAGATGAGCCGGTGGCCCGATCTGACGATGATGTCTTTGACGTGGATGATCCTGAAAAGACACCAAGCGCGTCATCAGCACCCTCTCTCATCCCGCCATCTTCATTCAAACTCCCCATCGTACCCTACCCCCTTCACCATCCGTCTCGCTCCAACTCCCAGTCGTCTCGATCTGTCGTATCTTCACTGACAGGATCGACCAAACCCAAGTTTACCAGGCGATCCGCTAGCCCAGTCAAGCCCGGGACTCTCAAAGACCTCCAGAAACCAGTCGAGTACGTCGAATGCACCGACAACTCCGGTGCTCAACTCTCTGCCCCGGTGAGGCAGCTCTACCGCGACATCTATGATCTAGCGGTTGAACGAGAAGGGTTCATACCGGCATCGCTAAAGGTGCCGCTCTCTGAACATCTCCCACACACTAGGCCCCGTTACTTCTCACAAGATGAACACTGGGAACCGGATGGAGGCAGACGAGAGCTTCAAGCTCTGCTCGAGATCAGGGACGATGCGCTGCTCTGCCGGTCAAGCAACGCATCCGAGGCTGCATGGAACTCTGATGTCCACTCACCCCTCCTCAAGCTGGCCCTCAAACCGTTTAAGAAGCCACTGATTCGCCGGCATGTTTTGACGTCTACCCCCATGAATTCCGAGTTTGTTCCCCCGATGAGAGAAGGTTCTTTCTACGACAAGGTCGGCTCTAAGATGGTCGACTATGGCATTGCCCTTCACCCAGATGAGGATAGCCCCCTTGACCAGGCCATCCGCCGCGCTCTGCAGCAACTACCTACCACGATCCACTATTTCAACCACGTTGCCTACGATCCCATCAAGTACGCAGCCAACGTTGTGTCGATTGAGACCAAGACGGGATCAAAGGGCCCCCAAGAGGCGAGATCGCAGCTTGGAATTTGGATAGCATCTTGGAGCTTTCGAATGCATCAGCTGCTGGATGGACGGCAGATGTCGACGGGTGCAGGTGAAACTGGCCAGCCGCAGCCTCTTATTCCGGTTCCAGTCATTGTCGTGATAGAGCACGTGTGGAGGCTGTCATTTGCGTGTGACCGCGGCCACCGTATAGTAAGTCATATGGGACTCGAGTCTGTGTTGAGATGAAAGGAACTAACTCTTTATCCAGGATATCGTTGGAGATGTTGCGATTGGCGATACGAAAAGTCTTGATGGTCTCTTGATGCTCGTTGCTGTTATCCGCAGGCTGGCATGTTGGATTGAGAGCGATTTCCAGCCTTGGTTGCAAGAGACGTTACTCTCCAGTTGATACTTAAATTGAATTCTGTGTTGCTCACCAGACTTTTCGTTGAGGCAGCCGTTCTAACACTTCATTCACTTCGTCGCCAGCATCCACGGCGACGCACTGGACGAAGCAGACTCCGATGAGGAACTGCAAGTTGTTCGGCGGCCAGCATTTGGCGCTGGAGGAGGCTAACTAAGATATTGATGCATGTATAGGCGATTTTCATTCCGTAATGCTCTCGGTTTGGGAGCGGCCGTGGTTTGGTCGTGCGACAATCACTCGACGTCCAGTCTTGTGACCTTGGAGTGCCCTATGGCTTCCAAACACGCAACAGCGGACGATAGCTGCAGCATCCATTGCAAAACTGGTCGAGGCTTACTGACGAAGCTCAGTCGGTCGTAAAGAGTTCCGTTGGCGATTAACTCGAGAAAAGTGACATCGATGCCGCGAAAGAAACATTGTACAGGCTGTGGGCATTCCGATTGATCGAGCAATTCGAATACCTCCTGTTCGTGACGTAGTCGCCCGTCTCCTTGCTTGAGAGCAACCTTTGCAGCTATGCCGGGCAGACTTGCGTATTGTGATAGGTACCCAGGGTAGATGCCTACTTGGGTAACCTTGTCAGGGCGCTTTCTGGCTGCATTGATGACTGCTTAAGAAGACAAGACAGCCATGGTATGTACAATACTGCCCCCCGTGTCGAATTGTGGCGAAACATAACCCTTCACTAACCGGTTGTCGCTTCAGCTTCTTCTTTGGTCCGACAGTTGGAGGAATTTCAAAGAAAAACCGAGATCCCGAGAGATGTTGAGTCATCCGATAACGCTTTGCCCAAGTGTGCGTCGTGAAAGGCTCATCTGTAAAAGATTGAACTAACGCAACAAGTTATGAGCGACTGCGAGAGCCTCATTAAAGCCATTCATGCGAATGCGAACACAGAACTTGATGAGGCCATTCGGAGCAGGGCCAGGGATGGGGAAATGTCCAACTCGGAGCCCTGGTGCGACTTACGACACTATTTTGGTCGCCTACACTCTTATCGCCAGGCAGCTGAGATTATTATCGGTGCCTTCAAAAGATGGCCTCTGCTTTTTGAAGGCTTAGAAATCATTCCAGTACCGTCTAGTGTTCCGTTGCAGAAGCCTGTCGCCAAGTCCATGGAGACTACGGCCGCAGACGTCATCGGCCAAATCATGCCTGAACAAGACCTGACGCCATACAAGCCTTATATCGAGGATCTACAAAAATTCGACCTGGATCAAAATATCAGGGCGCAACTCGCCAACCGCCGCTTCAGGCCGATCGTTCACTGCGAGGTCCTTGTCCATGACTACTTACTCACGCATGGTTTCACATCATCGAGCAGCTTTTGGAATGGTTGGAAGTATATTGGCAGCAGCAAACGTACATGCCGTCTCTGTCAATACTACTTCAACTCCCACATGGACAAGGTGGAGGTGAGGCCGTCGCACCAAAATTTGTACCCAAAGTGGCGACTCCCAGATATCTACGAGCACCAGGGACCTGAGGCTGTCGCGCAACGCGACAGGATCATGACTGAGATCATTGGGAATACCCGTCGGGATGCGCTAATAACACTGCAAGGGAAACTGCCCCGAGGGAAAAGACATGATTCTAATACACAGTCGGGGATGCCCAAGTTGTTTGAAGGTCTCTTGAGTGAGTCCGTGACCACAAGCGACATGGCTTCTCAGCTTTCAGGGATGGGTTTGAGCCCAGGCGTTCCTTTAGGAACAACTTCAGTGAATGAAGAAGACGATAACTGGAGCATTACTGGGAGTCTGAGCGGCCTAGCTGTGCAAGGCGAGGAGGTTGATGGAGGCGTTGCGGTTGCTTGATCGGCCAAGAAAGCTAGAAGTCAGGCTTGGGGTGGAAAGGCGTATTTTTATGTTCATATAGTCTCTTTTGTTTAGTTAATAGTCTTTAAAAAAAGGAGCAAGGGCCGCCATCTTAAGCATGTGTTGGAGCAGACAACCGGAAGCTAAGTTAGCTGTCGTAGTGTTTAAATATACGACATACCTAACGACCAAGCACTGTCATATACCACCCATTTCAAGGCGAAACCTTGCCCCTTCCGCCTGAGTTTGATCACAGACCTACAGTAAAAAGCTAGGCTTTCCAGAAGCCAGCCGTATTCCAGATACGCGGGCAGCGGGGAGGTTTTGTGTCCGGCTTCTTCTATGACCATCTTTCTGACTATGTCGTCTACCTCGACATGCACAGGACCTAGACTTTGTTCTAAGGGGCTAGTCTCTCCTTGTCTATGCTGGCAAGCCCCCGACCTCATAAGAGCGATGGTACGTCTGGGAAAAATAGAAGCGGATGGAAGAAAAGCATATATAGTCAGGGCTCATTCTTGGGCAGAGCCGAGCATAAGGAAAATATTCCTCACCAAACGACATACCCCTGGAATCACCTTCCAACTTACGGAGAACTGCATCCAAAGCTGTTCCAACCGAACGTTGATCCAACGGCCAATAATTGGATGAAGCATAGAACTTGCTAATTTTTGAAGCAACCACCATACCAGAAGCCAGCCCAAACCACTCTCCCTATTCGTGAGCATCGAGCACAACTGACTCCTCTTATCGATTTGATATGTAGGCTATAGACTACCGGACATACGGTATATCCATTGCCATGATTATCTTTCCCACTGATTAATTTGGAAGGGAACATACAATTTACCCCTTTGCTTGGTCCTGACCAACCTACTCGAACCTGATGGTCTCTAGGCCACGCGCAAACAACGGTAGTCCCGCATCGAATAAACGCCTATCAAGCATCGACTGACAGCAATTTTCTAACAACAGTCGGGGTGCTAACCCAACCTAATCTGCACTAACATAGCACAGTGAGCGGGCGGAGCCGATTCCTTGGCTGACGTTGCAATGCTTAGGGAGATTGTCGGGAACTAGCGCTGGACGATCCCCGCAACTACTTTATTATGACGTTGGCCGTCCATCAGCTCGGAGACTGTCGAAACGAAGCCTGTCTTCGAACTTGCTCGTAGAGTGCGCCAACACCTTCGTCTTGGTGTGGTAGCTTGGCATGATTTTAAAACTTGAACAGTTGGTCAGGGTCGTCTAGTTGCTTCTGAAGAATCACCAAAGCGTCAAAACTAGACTTGATGCTAGCCGACTTGTCTTCAAGATGGTTGGGTATGTCGAAGAGTGCTTCCATCGCATCGTCATTTGGATCTTGTGATGGACTGAAAAGAATTCTCCCCTGGGCGAGTAATCCTGAACACAGCAAGAGGCAACGAAATGCCAAGTTTGCTAAGATTTCAACTTTCAAGACAACAGAGTCCATGATAGCGCGAGCATCGGGACGCTGGGCCAAAGACCTTCTTGGCTGTTCCTCGTATCGAACCAGGCCTTCTTTCCCCGCCAGAATCGACGGTGCTGCCATGATTTGTCCTGTTGCCTCGTCCAGGTGGCGATACATGTCTTTGACTAATTCCGCAACGCCATTCGAGAGATCGATTCTATCAGGGCTGAGAATAGTAATTTGAAGCTTGATACTCAGCTGAACCTGGGATAAAGCCTCAGTTGCAACGGTTTCCAGTTTCTCGAGGAGCTTTGTCTGACGAGAAAGTCGTGCTCGTAGCCGTGCGATGGTTACAAGCTCGTCGTCAACTGGAGATGCGTTTTCGTGAATGTTCAAATAACCAAGCTGTTTCTCAAGATCGAAATCGTCGTCATCATCTGAAAAGCCAATGACGTAGCTGAGTCGCGAGGGTGAAGACGTTATGACGTCTCCAACAGCCTGTAACAAGTTTTGCTGACTTCCGAGCTCGTCAAGTTGGCTGAGGATGTCTTGCCGTGTGGAGGGCCGGTAATATTTGTACTCTCTCAATAAAAGACAGAGCCTTGCAATGTTTTCGGCCCCTTTGTTGAACCCTGAGGCAAATAACTGTCTCAACAGAGTGTTCACCTGCTGGCGTTGATGTTCAGCAAGTCGACCTTCGGACTGTGGGTAGCGTCTTGGCCCTTTCTGGGTTCCCACCATCTTTTGCAGAATGATCAACATCACGGCTGTCTTCTTCAAATGACTGAGAGCTCCAGAGCCATTGCATTTTCTTAAAAGTTAGATTGTATCTTTGTGGCTGGAACTTTGTGGGCTTACATGAACTCTGCGGAGCTGTCATCACAAACCGTCTTCATCCACCCAGGGACCGTGGTTGAATCTGCCAATTCGGCAAATGCCAAGGCAAAGTGACAGATGAGCAGTATTCGACAACATACTTTTCGAGATTCATCGTAGCAGACCGCTGCGGCTGGATGGAACGACCGGATTGCGATTGTAGTATTGCCCTGTATGTCCACCTCATGACGGAATGGCCATTTACCGACTCCGCACGACTTGAACTGAGCGACGAATGGTTGTTGGCAAGACTGATTCCAACAACATAGAACAACCTTGGGCTTCTTAAGCTTCAGGATTTCCTCGATTAGCTGATGACATCGCTCCGAGGGGATAGGTGTTGAATCCTGTGGTTTGAAAGAGAATGCGTCAAGGACGGTCACAGTATGAATGCTCCGAGCTCCCTTGGAGCTGAATCTGATGAGTTCATCAACTCTCTTCAGCGTCTCGCATCGTCTCACAAACTCGCCAAAGGTCCCGTGGTAAGTCTGTGATATGTGCGGTCGCTCCAGAAGTATGACCAAGTCCGATTGTCCAGAGGCGAGACTGCATGCTTGATCAATCTCGTCTCTCGGTCGTCCGAATTCCTCGCCGAAATTCCTGATGAGCTTCACGGCTTGGATGTCCGACTCACTAGAAAAGCAAACCGGTGGCTCGCGGACAAGCCCCTTGACACAGCGGGGAATGGGTATATCAAGGCAAAGCATTGTGCTATTACGGCCATGAAGTCGCTGTTGACACAATAGTTGAAGGTGGTTGTTACGACGCGATGGCAACTTATGTGTCACGCAAAGATCAGCGAGCGAACAAGGTTCCTTCATTAGGTACATGGGCCATTACTCAAGCCTCAAGTTAGCCAACCAAACATTCGCTATTACGCATCATTGCGCATCAGCAAACCCATTCGCTTAGAGTCCTTCCCTCACATCCTTTTAGGGCCGTCCAATCATCATCCTGTTGTATGTCATGGGGTAAATGGAAGGTGTAGATATGACGTTAATGCTCGTAATAGTCATGAGAGTTTCGAGAAGGGCGACACAGGTGTGTTGTGACCCGCTATAACGGCCCAATTAAATACAGTTCTGTCTTAGCCATCGGCTTATCCGGCCGCTTGAACGCATCTGCTGTAGGCTCTCAGTGTGTTAAGCCTTGGGACCACGGCGGGGTATCATTCCCTCAGCTTACATAGTGGGCCCTTTGTGCATTTCCATGCTCAAGCTCGACCCGGTCTACAAGAACATTGCCACAGTTTCTTGAGTCCTGCGGCGCTCCCGATAATGTATCATCAACTTGCGCTCCGCGGCGTTCGATCTGGGAAAATTGTAGTGCATTCGCTGCTTTCTCTATTTCAACACCAGAGAGGCCTGCATCGTCGCTTGAAGTCAAGCATGATCGGTCCTCACCACCCGTGTCGATACGCATCACAAGTCTCCTACCTTTTGGACCGAGTATCTCACGAACTCCGACGCCAGAACGACACCCGCAGGCTCCATGAGATCCCGCTCAGCCAGTTCAGAGACTTATATCGGGAGGCCATGGCCAGTTTCACGAACGATGAGGAAGATCCAATAATGTGCACACCCCGTGTTCATGACACGCAGGTCTCAACCTGGAGAGCATTAAACAACCAAACCAATATACTCAAACGGGGAGACTCACTGAAAATTGCTTCCTGGAACCTATTCTTTACTTCTCGTGGGCCTGCGACTCGGGCCACGGCCGCTCTTGATCACCTCAGGACACTGTTTGGGCAAGAGCCCCACAACCTCGTGGTGATGTTCCAAGAAGTCTGCCAAGAATCATTGCGGGCGATACTTGAGGACCGATGGACGCAAGACAACTTCTCCGTCACTGACGTCAAGCCACCGCCCTTTTATTATCGTGAGGAGTGGAACGACGTTCGGGAGGAGAACGTCGGCAGTATGCCCACCCGCCACTTTACGCTCATGATGATCCCACGGGACCTTAGGATATCAAATTGCTTCCGTGTTCCTTTCGTTTCAGAATCAGAGAGAGATGTCCTCATGGTTCACCTTCCTGTATTAGAGAACGAGGGCCCTGATAAACCGAATGGAATACTTCGGCTGTGCACAACGCACCTTGAATCTCTTGATCTCGGATACGAGTACCGTCTTCGCCAGCTCGCTGCAATATCGGCGCTGTTGAAAAGCGAGTTAGTTCAAGGGTGGAAAGTCTACGGCGGCCTAGTTGGAGGCGACATGAATTCGACTCTTGCGTCTGAACACGACGATCATCGAAATCCCGACATCGACCTCAGGGACGTCTGGGAGGATGAGTTGGCCCCGACACCACCGGCCCTTCGGCCTTTTTACAAAGATTTCACGTATGGCAAGGATCTTGGAAATACATGGGGCTACCAGTCTAAGGGAAGACTGTATCAAGACTACGGAAGTCGGCTGGACAAATTCCTTTACACGGGCCCCATTGAGACATTTCCCGTTCGTGAAGCCCAGGACATAACCGGGAGATTGGGCCGCTTTGGAATAGGGCTCAAGACCAGGGTGGGACTGAATGATGTATGGGTTAGTGATCACTTCGGTATTGCTGTCAGTATTAAGATTATGTAGTCCCAACAAAGGAGCCCGTCTCATTATTGAGCCTATGAGCGAAGAAGGCTATTTATGAATGAGTAGTACTGTTTTATCATGGAATGGTCCTGAATATACCTCGAGCCATTGGGACTCTGGCTAAGACTATCACATAGACTTGAAGCCCATATCCAAAATCTAGGGTCTTGAATGTGTTTCTGGCTCTAGAGCGAAGCAACGGGGTAAGACTTGGCATACTGACTAGCATGACCCATTCTTTGTTCTGGGAAGCTTCATAGCAGATCAAGTGTCTTGGCTTTTGTGTGCTTTGATTGGACCGACTGTTCGAACAAGCGCGCGGTCACGGAAGGAGATCGCTGCCTCAAAGCCACCATCTTAGATCACCCGAGGATTAAACGGTTGACGTAGCAACGGCTACGCGATCTGGGACCACATCATCCATGGTCGCAAAACTCTCCGCTGGCCACCCATCGTACAACTAAACCAATAATCATAACGCGAACGCAGGCTATGCCAAAACAAAAGGCTCTGCTTTGACACGCCGAAACGACTGGTGCTGCCTTCGTTTCGTTGATGTTCGTCTCCACGGGATGCTGCATGGAGCTAGCGGCTCCTGGTCACACCGTGCAACCACCATTTGGCCACGGGGAGCCACGGATCTCTCCACCTCCCAAAGATTGGGATACCGACCCCAAAACAACAGAAGAGCTGTGGATGACAGTGGCCGCCATCGCAATGTCCAGCAGAGGCCCTGCGTCAAGGACCGCGGGCAGCAGGCCCGGCCGAGCCACAAGCAAGACCGGCTCCGACGCCGGTAAACGAAGTGCATCAGCATCTACTCGAAGCCTGTTTGATCTCTCGGGATCGCAGATCACCCCCGAAAGTACGGTGACGAATGCTACACGGAGCATCTCCCCCCGAAACGCCAAATTCGCCAAACTCGTTCTGGAACCTCGGGGGATACGTATCAACGATACCAGCTCGATCGTGCCGAACGCATTCTCACACTTTGGGACCGAGCAGCCTGAGGATGATGGATCGATCGATTACAAAAGGATTCCAGGTCTGAGCGGCGTCAACATCTGGATTACGCTCGATGATGATGCTATCAAAGATATCACCAACGAATATAAGGAGATGAGGGGGCAAAATTTATGCGAGGAAGAATTTGCCACACTGGCTAAAGAGCTATTCCTCCATGGCGAGCGAAGATCACGATCGGTATCTCAAGACCGGCAATGGCGCGCAGAGCGTATGCTGCAACTTGTATGCCCTCCAAAGGAAAGCGCCCACTGGCGCGTCCCTCCCCTCTTGCATGAAACACTCGCACAAGAGACGGACTGGACGTGGGACATCCGGCCGGATTGCAGCTATTGGCTATCGCTCAAAGGGTTCAACGCAAAATATCGCTTTCACATTCAAAATGCCACTTATGTCCGCGACTCAATCACCTGTCCTTATTTTACCGTTGAATTCAAACGGGATGGAGAGTCCGAAGATGCTGCTGTGCGGCAGGCGTGTGCTGCAGGCGCCATCGCTCTTTTCAATCGCTACTCTCTACATATTCAAGCACGGCAAGTCAATCCCAAACTTGTCGATGACATGTCAAATGTTCGGCATTACGCTCTCACCTTGGTTGGGCACAAGTTCGTCTTCTGGGTCCTTCGACCTACGCGTGACGAATATGAGAGGTGGACTGGTTGCGAGATGACGAGACTATTTGGGGCGGACTGTACAGACGAGTATGCGGTCCAAGAACTGGGGAATTGGGTCAACGAGATTCATAGATGGGGGCTCTCGCAACATGGACCTAGTTGTGAGCGAGATATCAAGAATGTTCTGAATTCTAGCGGCGTGCGGACCTCTGATGCGAATGAAGCAAGCACTAGATAGGGAACACCAAGACAGAGGCCATCTGTATGCTATCGACAGTTGTATTGTTAATCGCTCAATCACGTCAAAACTAAACTGCACCATAAATAACTCGTCAGGACCTATTCAACAACCTCAATCTCCTTCACGATATTAGACCAAGTAAGTATCTTAACCTCCTATCGCTTCCTTCGCAAACTGCTAGTGAATTCGTCTCTGATATCAAGCTCTGTTCCCCAAGACTCATTTGCGCAAAAACGGCTGGTTTGCCTCTCCTATGCTGAGTTCTTTTTTGTGCGCCCTGCACCGCAACCTCCTCTTGATGAATCCCGCGCCACAACAATGGGGAGCCCACTGAAGACATACTGATCCACCAGATATAAGCTGGGGATTCGATCTCACTTCGTGAACGTCGGGTGCGGTCTCCCCTTCCATTAGCACGGCCCCCCTTTTCCCATCCATCTCTGCTCCCACTCTTCATACCACTCCAGTATTTGATCGTCAGCGTAGTCCCAAGATTGTGGCATCTCGACCTCTTGTGGAATAGAAATACTAGAGATGAGTGGGAAAGCGCTCGGGGATTGGAAGGGACGATTCTCTAGTTTCAACTTGAACAATTCGAGCCAGGCCCAGCGCTTCAGTAGTGCTTGCACGTAATCACGCCACTGCGTAGCAGCAGTGGTGTAGGTGTGGTGCACGGCTGGTGATATCATCTCCTGCGCGGAAAGACTCATTCGGTGACCCATTCTGGATGGCACTAAATCCAAACTGGTTTGGTGCTAAGCCTGTCCAACGACTACCAAACTATAAGTCTTTCCCTGAAACCTCAAATTGAGCATACTCAATCACGAAGTCCGGGACTACACCACCGTGATATTGATAGATAGAGGATTAAGGGGCCTTGATGGTACAAAGGGGAATCGAGCTCTGATACCATATCAGTATAGTTAATTTCACGAATTTTAATAGTTCTAGATTGATTTGAGTTTACGATTGCTTTGTGCTACCTTGGAGATGTGGTCCAGGAGGCGATCGAGCGAGTGTGGGTTCGGCCGGTTGTGTTCGACAGGGTCGCGAGGGAACAGTTGGTTACCCTATCTTGACGCCAGGATCGGGCGAGTGGCTTGATCCAGGATGTCAACACTCCGAGGGGACATCGGCTACGTTTTCCACAATCAACAATAATGGCGTCTTTCCCACATCTCAAGTCCAATAAACATACTTTCCATCACGGTATACCTCATTCTTCTAATAAATGCCTGCCTCAAGCCACGCCTTGAACGCAGCAAGTGTCGTAGAACGTAGCAAGCGCCATCGTGCCGCCCGGTTCCCGGAAGGCGACAAAGCCAAAATTCCCTTGCCTAATGACAAACGTCGCTGGATCGTTGCGTATCCTATCTGAGAACCCCTCCAGCGTCCTCTCCACGAAGTGTTCAAACTTGATATGAGCTGGACGAAACTTATATAGGTCCTGAGAGCGGAAGAAGCGGGTGCGGTGCATCCAGTCTCGGCCGGTCTCGCGTCGTGGCGATGTCGTCGATCGGCGTTGCTTCTTCCTTGCCTGATTTCTTTGCCTCTTGACCCCACGGAGGAAGCCGCGCAGGTTATGCTCCCTGAGTTCGGCGATTGCGGCGTCGCGGAGGCGAAACCATGTTTCGTCGTCGAGGGCGTCAGGGGTGTCTTTACGGTCGCGTTTTTCTGCCATGGAGGCGGTCTTGCTTCTGCAGCTATGATCGGGAGGGCGGGTTGTGGAGCTGTGAGTGGTTGATCCACCATGTGCCTGGGAGTCTTGATGATTGTGGGCGATCTTTGGACGACTGGTCTGCGGGAAGAGAACTTGGGGGAAGAGGGAGAGAAAGATGACTTTGGGGATGGATAATTCATTTAGAAGTATTCGGTATATTACTATGAACTTTATGGTAAAATTACGGTTGTCCTGGACGGGAATGGGCCGTGGCTAGCCAGCGTGTCAGACAATTGGCTCCACAGGGATCATTGATGGCACCAGTCAATTGATGAGAGTTATCTGAGGAGCAAGAACTCAATGGCAAGACGCGTTGAGTCATGCAGCTCTTTATACACAAATGAAAGTGTTGCCTGATTAGGCAGTCGCAGCAGCCTGCAGGCAGCTGCACTAGTGGAGCCAGGGCTTGATATGCGACACAGCGTTGTTGGTCATGTTAATCCACAGGTGAACAGGCCACTCGCTTCCTTGCGCCACGCGCATCCCACATCGCGGCGGTGGTTGTCAGCTTCCGGCCCGCCCTGCCTCTCTCCACAGCACATCCACAGCTTTGCTACCCCAAAACACGGTCATCAGACCCCAGGCCTATTGTGTCAGACTCGCCCGCAAGGACTGCGCCTCAGCAACAAAAGCGTCCTTCTCATGCTTTCCTGGCGTCCATTTCCTCTTCCGATTCCGCTTGTTAACGTCCATGGATCCGAGAGGTTGTCGAGTACGGAGTTCCGCCAGCATCAAATCCACGATCATGTATCTATCAGTGTATTTATCGTAGAGCACGTTGCGTAGCTCAGCATCGTGGTGGAGGACTCCATGCTAATATAATCGACCGAGTGCAATCAGAATCTCCTTGACAACAGTTGGATTGACTTGTCTCAATCCTTTCAACACTGGTCGCCCGCCATAACTGAGGAACATGAAGTCTTCGTACACGCCACTGTTGAAGTAATAGGGCTTGATGAGGTCAACAACACCAAGGCAGACCGGAACGAACTTCCCCTGAAGGTCCCGGAGATGACTGTATATCTTGTTCTCGTAGAGTAGATGCTCAGCATCCATTGCCTCTACCCCTTTCGCCACAAGGGTGTAGCCATGCGACGAGAGGCAGAATTTGAAGAGTGACCCACGTGAACCAGACAAGTAGAGCGGCACGCAATCAGCATCCTTTCCGCGATCAACTGCTAGTTGATCCTGTGCCAGTTGAAGAAACTCGCGCCGGTTGATGTGCGCATTGCCATGATCCGCCGAGTTGGGGCATTTCTGGTCCATTGGGCCACCAAATGCGAGCCCACGGAGACACTCGTGCGTGCAGTACAGTCGATCCTAAATGCTTGGTCGCACGTTGGTGCCCTCTTGCGAGGCTGCGTTTTCATCTCGTCCCTGCATCTCGCTCGATCCGACGCCCGTTGATGTGGTGGTCGAGGCACCTCTGTGACTAACGCCTGGGTTTGGCGTTGGGCTTGGGCTCTCGTCGTCATCGTCGTCGCTGCCGCCACCGCCGGGTTGCTGCGCCCCGTCCTGAGGTGGCAAGCATCGGGAGCGTGTCCGGATTGGAGAGCGTACAAACCCTTTCCACCGTTGCGCCTTGTAAGTAGTCTCGCGTCGTGGCTTCCGATCTGTTTCCGGGATGCTTCGCAATACGTCCTCGTACTCCACGGCCCATGCGTCGAGATGCTCAGCAGCGTCATGCCAGGCTTGACAGGGTGGCGGCGATCGGATGGCCTGAAGCAAAGGCAAAGGCTTGCGCAACAGCAGTACGATGGAGCCTCGTCTCGTCATCATCTTGGACGTCTAGACTTGGCACGCAGACGGAGTAGTAGACATAGGAAGGGTCGTCCGGAATGTAGAGGAAAACATATGCCTCCCCGGTGTCGATATACCAATACTGGATCCCTTTACCTATCATGTAGGAGAAGAGCTGGGTCACGACTGCAGTGGCAAGTCGCCTGGCTGCGAATTCATATCCCTCGCCCTCCTGGTTGATCACATCACGATCTGGCTGGATCTCTGAGACTAGCCCAATACCGATCTCGCCGCGTCTCAACTTATGTGGCGCCTTGTACTCGATCGCAACGGCAGGAATATTTTAATCGTCAGAGGTCCGGTATATGTAGAACTGATCTCCTCGGTTGCCCTTCCCCCGCGCCTTTCGCCGACGTCGAGTCAACCGGTTGGGCGGTCTGGAACTAACTGACACTTGCTCCATCGATTCGGAGAGGGAGTCGTCGGTAATACCGAGGTTCGTGTGGCTTTCGAAAGTCACCGTTCCATCAAGGCCGAGATGACTCCTCAGCGACGAGTCGTTGTACGTCGCGTCCATCAGCTTCTGGACGGCATTTTCCACAACGTCTCGCTCGCTATTTCGGAGTCCAATCTCGCTGCTGACCGGGCGAAGCAGGGACCTCACGTAGTCCAACTGATGTCGAGATGGAAAGGCGGCTTGGGAAGAAAAGGAGGGACTGGAGGAAAGCTCATCCCAGACATGTTCTTGTTCCCTTGCGAATGTGGCCCACGGGATGATTCGTCGAGGATAAATTCGGCCGGTCGGGTTCGTCGTGTCTCCTTGTGTCGTCGAGGAACGGGCGGTCAGTATTTTGATATCAAGGCTGAGCGAATGGCATGTTTCGAGATATGGTTGGAGCGTCAAAGGTTGCGATGCGTCTGCGAGTTTCTCGGCTTCTTCGCGTCGGCGTTGCTCTTCTTCTCGTTGGTGTTGTTCCTTGAGGGCGCGGCCTTCGGCGGCTTCACGTCGTCGTTGCTCCTCTTTGCGTAGGCGGTGCGTTTCCCGTAGCTGCTCTCGCAGCCCCTCAAGCTCTCCCATGGAGGCTGATGGATTTGCGCAAGAGGGAGCGGGTGATCGGCGTCGAGAACTGGTTTGTTGTTTTGAGACGCTGGATAAGGGAAAAACATCGGGACAACAGTCGTAAGCGGGCCAAGCAAGTCCACACAGCCACATCGACCGCCGAAACGTGGCGCTTGCCCAAGACTGGTAGCGGGATTTTCAATTCACTCACATGTGATCAACCCTACTGTCGGACTCGCGAGGCGGGGTAATCGCGGCCCGAGTTAAATCGTTCAATTCACAATGGGGGGATATTTTTGGGTTGCCAAAATAAGGCCATTCAATTGATCAACTGATCTCTGTTGTACCAGTTGATGATTGTTGTTGTTGTTGTTGTCTTCAGGCGGGGCTCTCCCGTTTTCCCCTCATTTTAGGTCACATGACAGGCCTCCAGCCTCATCCGTCTGA
>JAALXN010001091.1:0-15634 GCA_012978555.1 Fusarium drepaniforme
TGATTTGCGAGAGACCTCCCGGCCATCTACGGCGGATTCAGATACTCCATCTGACATATGGCGTACACCCTTTGATCTCGAGAGACATACGCCTGAGCCAATGCCGCATGCGTCAGTCGTAAGAGAGCCGTCTATTTACGTTGACGATGGCGATTTTAGCATCAGCACAGCTCCTGATATGCCAGAGCTGAACCAGACTATGATTCACAGCACTCGCCGAACCAGCAGGCAACATCTGCCTGCTATCCACAGCGAGCATGATGAACCATCTGAAATCCCAGGGCGGAACAGCAATGTCATGCAAGATGGGCCGGCAGCGGTTTTGTTACCGCCCCGACCGGAACCGCCTACGGCGGGAGTGATGCAAGGGACTGAGGATGGAGAGGATGTCAAGGGTGAGATGTTGCGCCTGATCTCCAGCCTCAAGGATCATTTAGAGTATACAGGTGGCTTTCTTACCACCTTACCAGCTCGCGGCGGGAATATTGCTCAGAGGCCTCCCTACAGTCCAGAATGATTGCGAATCTTCATGTTGAGCTCAAATGTTGTTATTGTGGTTAGACTAAAGACTGGATAGCTTGACTTGAAGCCTGAAGTACAAGAAAAATGAATGTGCGGTGACAAAAGTCAACCGGGAAACAAGCGAAAAGAGTCCTCCAAACAAAAAAAGAAAATCCACAGGTCGTCCTCCCTACCAGCACCCCGACAATACCAGAAGGATGAGATCCTGTTTGATGCTCCTGGCCTTGCGTGAGATGCGAGTCATTGAACTCCACTCTCAACCAAAAGACATCAACTCTGTTCTCAACCCCAACACAACGCTCCAGCAACACAACACCCAGATGCAGTTGGCATAGTGCGTCATTCCATCGCCACATGGAGGACGGCTCCGCTAAAGCGCTCTAAGAGGGTCAAAGGGGAAAGATATCAGCCATGCACCGGGGACAATCGAAGCGTGGTCGGACTCACTACTTGGTATTAGCGTTAGCACAGGCAATACTGCAGTATTGGTCCCCCCTGAATTTAGAGCGAGAAACATCCTCCTTTCGAACCCAGTTTCCGCACTTCTGGGAACAGGGGGCGTCATAGGCATCGGTGTCCTTCGAGTGCCTGCATTTGTAGGTGGTCGTGAAGTAGAAGCGCTCACACATGGCTGAGTTGTCTCCGAGGTCAGCAAACGAGGACGAGGTTTAGTTGAAGATGAAATCATACTGGAGAACGAGAATGTCGGACGGTCGTCGAAAGTTTTGTAGTAGAGTGCTAGGGAAAGAGTAACGTTGAAGTATATGGAACAACTGAGGCAGAGTGCTGGATGATATTCACAACGGCGAGCAACTGACGCCTTTTATAGTTTTCAACAGCCCCTTGAGAATCCCAGAGCATGCCAGAAATTTAGGGTATCGACACAACATGCCAAGTATCAGGCAATGATTCTTTATCCGACCCTGCATGCGTGAGAATGGCTAGTCCATGGTGCTGGTTCTGGACTCTCAGGCTGGTTCAAGTCATCAGAACCAACTGCTTCACACATCGCTGGCGTTTTGCCGTGTCGAAGTGGACTTGTGATACGAGTGGTTTCCCTAAACGGATTCACAACTCCGTTTCTGCCTAGATTGGTCAGCATCTAGACGAAACTCAAGCACACCAAGATCCCATTTCCATTTCCAGACCTGAGTTGAGGTCGCTCAGGGGCCCTCTATTTTGCCACGTCAGACTCGGCCTCTTGACTAAACCAATCAGTGTATAGGGGTTATCCTGCTATGTCAAATCGCGTACGCGGGTTTGCCGATGCGACATGGTCACCTGCGCTGGCCCAATTTTGTGGTTCCTACGCTAGTAAATTTTGCCTCGCGGGTGCATGCCCCCGGGAAGGGAAGTGGTAGTTGTCTAACTGCTGCATTGAACGCTAGTAAACTTTGCCTCGCCGGTTCATGCCACTGGGAAGGGGAAGTGATGGTTGTTGAACGCTAGTAAATTTTGCTTTCGCAAGCAATATTCCCTTGCATGCACTGCCCCGTCGAGATGTGTTGAGGCACACCATCTCCGTAGCTCACAGTGGGGGAGACACGAAAACATGAGACAAGCAAAAAGTGGAGAGCGCAGCCAGTCTCGGGTTTTGCCTGATTCCTACCCAAAGGCATGCCTGCCTAAATTCCGAGTAATTTTCTGGTATGTCGGGCAATCGAGCCTAATGCTGAGTACGACCACTGTGCTCCGCCTAACTCCATTCTCGTCTTCTGCGAGGAAGCCCTAAAGTCATTCTTTCTTAGCGCATCGTCATCTGTTTACCGTTTGGTTGCATCGATGCCTTTCGCTACCTTTTATCCAAATATCTGGTGTCGTCGCAGTCCTCACACGACCCAAACAAGAAAACGCAGCGTCTACATCGAAGAGAGGGGGTACCTACGTGGGCAGTCATGAGCAAGAGTGAGGAAGTTAAGCAAGTAAGCTCTTTCAGTTCTATGCAGTTACTTGGCCCTTTTAATTGATCTCCCACCAGCAATTTAAGCCGTTCACGCCAATCCAAGCCTCACTACTCGAGGAGGCAGATGGGACTCCGAGGTGGATCGAAGGAGCTGGCCAAACGGTGATCTGGTCTGGCTGCCAAGTCACACTCAATGAGCGACAAGGCGATAGGTGGGTTGGAGTCGTTGAACTGGGGCGCGACGACATAGGGAATCTGCCTCGAGGCTGGGCGCTCTGGGTTACTGGTGAGCAAGGGAAGGTGAAGGAGTGCTGATTGAATGGCTCTCTCCTTCGACATATCCCCATCGGTGGAAAGAATTTTACATAACGCCTGGAATTTATCTTAAATACAGCTTGTTAAATATCTCGAAACCTTCTCTCAAACCAAGAGTTAAGGTGATGGTCGCTGGCATGCGTGATTCACGGGAGATTGTCATCGTCACGCACCGAGTGGCCCGGGTCCCTGCCACTCTTTCTCGTCTCCGAAAAGGAGCTTCGGCGATTGCCGCAGCAGTTTCAGAGCCGAATATCTCGGAAACGGCGTCGGAGTGACTCCCTTGGAGAACAACGTGAGGATTGGGTAGTAGCCTGGCCCCATCTTGCAAAACAACCTCACGAGTCTCCCCAGTAGATTCCAAGTGTGCTCGGAATAGGAGCATCGCAAGACGTTCCACCTTGTTAGCTTCGACTACCAATGTCATGATGCAAGAAACATCCCCGAAAGACTTGCGCGGGAAGTTCATCGTTACCGCAGCAGTCATGTGGTCGTTTGTTCCATCCTTCCTGATTGCGTCACTAAAATATTCAGGAAAAAGACTCAAGAGGCCCTCAATAGAAGCTCCTGTCGCCATTTGTCCTTCTTCGTCGGACAGGCCCGAGTCGGTATAGGCTTGCGATGGATCGGTATAGGCGCTGCGTGAATCATCTCGAGAGTGAATGTTCGTAGGAAGTGTCGAAATAGGAGGGGTTATCGGGCAGTCATCAATATTATATCTAGTCGGAGGTTCGTCAAGCCCTGCTTTGTCTGTGAACAAATGGTAATAATAATTTGGCTAAACGAGCTACTCACGGCGGCGTTTACGGCCAGCGGTATCAGTGGCCGCAGCCTGAGCTTCCAGGGTCTGTTGCTCCATCGACTGAATAAGGCCTTTAGCGGTTGGGTGGATGCTTGAGGAAGCGATCTTCTGCGCAATTCCTGCTCTTTCCTCCACCGGCAGGTTGTCGAGCTCCTCAATGAGCCGTTGTCGAGCCTGTCGCCCGTTGAAATGAGCTTGTCCCGTCGTGGTGATGTAATGTGCTATCCAAGCCTTGAATCCGCCGTGGTGGAGAAAAATTCGAGCGGTGCTATCCGGCGCCAACGCTTTGGTGGCTCGGTAAAATTGCAGAAAGTTGTATGCCACTCGTTTACGCGTCCATTCCGAGGTGAGAGCTGAAGAAAATAGAGTAATCAGGCGTCCGATTGACTCCTGGTTAACCG
The DNA here is from genome assembly GCA_012978555.1 of Fusarium drepaniforme. Lineage (NCBI taxonomy): Eukaryota > Fungi > Ascomycota > Sordariomycetes > Hypocreales > Nectriaceae > Fusarium > Fusarium drepaniforme. The sequence goes on from JAALXN010001091.1 coordinate 3,944, forward strand.
AGGAACTTGTCGATGCTGAATTGTTGCCCCTTTGATCTGCCATGGTTGCTCACGACACAAGCCGGCTGAAAAATGGGAGGGGCTGGGGAGGATTCAAGATTTAGGGACGAGGGAAATTTACTAGGCCGAGGTAAATTATGCTAGTGTGGGTACCCAGAAAGATATGACGAGGCCCCCCTACCCGGTGGACCTCGAACTTTATTTGATAAGGGTAGGCCAGGGTCCCTTGGCCACCCGTCTTCCCCGATTGGACACTGACACCAGGTGGGGGAGGGGCCAGAAACCGCAACGATCACGTTGATACAAGGAGCTTGAAATCATGCACACCCTTATCGTAAACATCAACACCCGCTAAACCCAATCCATCGGTAGCCTCCCCACCAAATCTTGGCGTGACTTGGACCAAGGTCATGTGTCGGACTCGCGATGCGGGGTAATCGCGGCCCGAGTTAAATCGTTCAATTCACGATAGGGAGATAATTTTGGGTTGCCAAAATAAGGCCATTCAATTGATCAACTGATCTCCGTTGTGCCAGTTGATGATGATGCTGTGATTGTTCTTGTCAAATGTAACGAGGTGTGTATTGTTGTTTTTCTCTGTGTTCCTTGGTGAAGCCTCGCTAAGGGAGGGTGCGACTTCTGCGCCTTGCTAATTGAGCCTAGTGTCACCACGTGACACCCTTCGAGGAATGTGGGCAGGCTGTCACATTTGACAGTTCTTCTGTTCGTCTTCTTCAGGCAGGGTTCTCCCTTTTCCCCCTCCTTTTAGGTCACATGATAGGACTTCTAATCATGAAACAGCTGAACGGATGGGTCTTGTGTCGTACTACCTACCACTCGAGCCCTGTTCTGGGGCCAAAACTCACGTTGGGCGCAACAAGCTCGATGCCCACTTTTGGGACCGAGGTCCCGCGGCTCCAAAAAGCGGGACCCTTTGGACGATGCAAACTCGTGTTTATAATGTCTCTCCTCCCCCGTTGTTCCCGGTCATTACAAAGGAGTTAATCAACAAGGAATTTAATTATCAGCTATCATTCCTGCCGAATTGCTAAAATGTCCAGCGCCGCATCCCATCTCGATGCTCAAGCCCAATGGGAAGAACCAGAAAAAGTCAACGAAGAAAAGAGAATGAGAAACTATATCACTCTTTTGTCGCCAACATCATGGAGCGAAACCCAGTCCATACTTTTAGGCATAGGCGATAATTTTTACCTTGCTCTCGCGATCAACGATATGCCGGAAATCTATCGATATAAAGCAGTAAACCTGATGAACGCTTGGCGTGCAAAGGCTGTAAGGGAAATCATCATTATGATCCAGTCCAACAGGGCCAAATACGATCCAAAGTCTGTATTTCCTATTGTGGCTACGTATGATTTTGTTAAAACCTTGCCGGATCAGGCACAAACGTGCTATAGCTGTGGCATTGGATTCTCGGGGTACGATAATATCATTTGGAAGTCTTGTGGAAAGCATACTCTTCATTCTTATTGCCTCAGAGAGCTCCTGCAGGCGAATGAGCTCCCTCTTGTTGGCCCCTGCGGGTGTACTTCCCCTGACCACTCTGCTAAGGAAATGCCTGGTCCTGACAAACGCGAAAAGAAGAGTATGTTCCGACATTGTGGTTGGAACAAATGGGAGAAGCTATCCAGACCACGATATAGGCGTTGAGCAATTGCGGCACTGACGGATGCGGCCTCTCCTGGCGAGACCAAGTTTATGTATTCTAGAAACATAGTTAGATAGCCCTTAGAGAACTACGCATCCCTTCGTTAACTTCTGCTATCCCATATATACTTGCTAATAGCCACATAGAAGAAACTTAGATAAACAGGGTTTGGAACTACTCGACTTTTAGATCTTGTTTACTCGGTGGGTAGGTTTTATTCATACGTGTAGACATATCCTAGCAAGCCTTTGCAATAAGCTATTTCGAGTAATAATCATATAACTAGTCGTAAACATAGATGATCAGGCAAAACACTAATATTGGAGGCAAGAAAGACTCAAACTCGAACCTCGCTCCATTCTATGTGGATAAGCTGGCCTTAAACGCCAAAACGGCCTTGGTACCAACATCCCACTTGTCCACCCACATGTTTTCAGAGCTCGGTTGCCCTCGCCACTTGGCCTCGTACAGAATGACGCCTTCAATCTCCTTCTTCGAGACCAATGCCTCAAATTTGAATTCGCCACGACCACCAGGGTGCTTCGCTTCATAGTTGGCTGTGGCCCCTGTGCCGATATCCTTCTTCTTCACCCAGCTATTGTCGCTCTCAGGGTAGCCCTTCCATTTGACCTTGTACCACACTCGCCTTCCGAGGCGCCCCTTAGCAACTAAACTCTCAACTTCGAACTCGGTGCCTTCCTGGTCTAGTGGAAGGGGCTTGTCGTGACACTCTTCGCCCCGGTTATTCCGGATAGGGACTCTGCCGATACGTTCCTCGTCGTTACTTGTAAGATCAGGTGTGATTCCGGCCTTGGTAGATTCGCTGACTTGTCCAGTTGAATTGTCTTGGGATGACAAATCGGTGTCCATGAAACTCGTGGTACTGGTAACACCCCTTTCTTCTGTAACACTTACCACGGCAGGGAAAGAGCTGTGGAGAGGACCTATAATATGGTAAGAATCAGCCAGTGTATCAGTTTCAATAGGTCATCGTACCTTGAATTTCCTGGAGGGTGTTCGGTGTTGACTCCAATGGACCACTGGCACCTGTGCAGCCCGTAAGCTTATCGCCCGGCCACGATTCCCCTAGGGACATGGCGGGGTCGATTACTTCCTCGGATGGAGCGGACGATAGCGGGGTGCTGTAACCAGATAGCGCAGCATCTTCACAGTCAGTAGTACCTGAGTTGCAGAAAGGCGTAGACTCTTGGGATAGACCCGAAGGACCCGGAGATGGCTTCCTCTTCACACTATCCGGATAGGTGTTATAGAAAGTGTATTGGGCTTTAGAGGCCGCCATTCTGTCGTTTTCCTCGAAGTTATTGCGACAATGTTGCACTTTCCTCCTCTTCGAAGGTGGAATGTCGTTAACCCCATATCTCGGCCTTATCTTCTTAATATCGTCATTGCGCTCCACACCGAAAGCATCTTGAAGATGAAATTGCAAATCCAACACTGAATCAAACTTTCCCGGACAGTGGGCATGCAGGCGTGGGCAGTTCAAGGGCCTAGTTGCATTGTCGAGTTCTCTGATGTGGGTTTGAATGTGATCAAGCCAGGTCCACCGCTTCTTAAATTGGTGCATCCGCGCACAAGCTGCCATTCGTTCATCTCCGAGGCACAATGGACAGTACCCAGACCTGGCGAGAACCCCGCCGTAAGCCAGAGGATCGCACCATGTCGGAAGGCTGTCCGGGTGATCTAAGTGATGTTGACAGTGCATTTCCCAGGCCCCAATGCCGTAGAACCATTCGTTGCAGAGGAAGCATGGCTCTGCAAAGCCATCAACCTTCTCAGCGGCTATCCTGTGGCAGTCGTAGATGTGTCTCCAGTCGTAAGGAGAGTCGTCGTTGTCCTTTCTGCAGTGGCACTTATCTGGCTCCAGCCCTGGCCGGTACTCCACATTGCGACGCTTATGGTAAAGAGCCAACATGTCATGGAGCACAGCAAGACCAGCAGAGCTCCGTAGCTTGTCAATAAGGAAAAGGTTTTGTGCCAACCGGTCCCGTTCCGGCATCAGGAACCGGACACGGTCGAATATCGCTCTGTGGTATCCTGGTGAGTCATCGTGCTTGACTGGCTGAGTCTTTTGCCACCTTCGTAACCGCTTGGCAATGAGTTCCCGCTTCTCTGCGTAAAGCTTCTTACGCTGCTCCTGGGACTTTTTATTGGTTGTGCCCCGTAGCGTAAGGATCTGTCGATTGATGTGCATCATTTCAGGGCTCGTATCACAGTCATATTGCTGTTTAGCTGGAAGACACTGCCAAAGCCTCGGGTTTCGAGGTATCGTCAAACTTCGGAAGAGGTCGAGGACCAAGGTTCGCCTCTCCTGGCCGTGGTAGGCCGCCTGGCCATCTGCGCCGTTTCGGGGTAGGTAATGCATAGCAAGTGTATTTGGGTCGGTGTGTCCGGCATAGACCATCCGCGTGGCTTCTGATTCGAACTGATCTATTGGTGAGGGCATGTTAGCAGTAGAAAGCAGGGGGAAGGAAAATCCAATGCGTACTCATAAGGTGAAGACCCTCTGCCCGAATATCATGATGTCTCGGTGGTGTTGGGTATCCTGCTCGTAGACCCAGTGACCGCAGTCGATGGCTAAAGGCACCGGCAGTCTCGATATCCTCACTTGACTGACTTCTGAAGAATGGCGTCTCAAGAAGATGTTCCTTCCATTGCACCACCCACATCTCGCCTTCCGGTGGTACGATCATGAGGAGCTCGCCAATGGTTTTGTAGTCCCTGAAAGCTTCGTATGCGAGAAGTCTAGCCAGAAATGGAAGCATAGGATTGAAGCATAGCACTCTGGGCTCGGTACCTTCGTATAAGGCGTGTTGCGGCCTAAAGTAAAGACGGATGAGAAGAAGAATTTAAGAGCGAAGCGATGAATCCTACCTTTTGTTAGGCGTACTGGTCATATTTTTGGCGTCTCGGGTCAGCTGAATGGCGAACTCTGGCGCCCCTTCCTCGTTAATGAATGCCACAAATGTGAGATCCTTAGGGGCTGGTTAGTGTGTGTCTAGGTTACTGGGCCAAGGGCAATATCTTTACCTTGAAGTAGAGGCCTCGACCGGTACCACCGCGACAGGTGGACTCAATATACTCCCCAATCCGGGAAGAGGAGTAGGTGTTGCCCAATAAGAGACCCCAGTCATCAACAGGTGTTGCTGGGTGCTTGTGCTCAATCCAATCTGCTGCCCAGAGCTGTCTGGCGTAGTTGAGCATGACATTTTTCGTAGCAAACCTACGACGCCTTTTATGCTTCGGCATGCCCATTTCCTTTGCAAGAGGTCCCTTAATAAACTGGCAACGAAGTTAGTATTTTCCGATAGCCGGTGGCACGCCAATGTTGAGATACTTGCCTGTCACGGACTGGGCTAGACCACGTGGTATCGATTCCAAAGGGTAAGCGCGCTGCCAGGCTGCCGTAAATGCGTTCCAGTATTTCCGCACAGTTTCCCATCCAGGGACATCAAATTCTCGGTCCTCGGCATCTTCTCCATCAATGCTGTAGGCCACCTTTCTCATAAAGTCTTTTAGAGACTCTAAGTCATGTACGGAAGCCTTGCTCGATGTCCTCTGGTACCTATGGACTTGTGTTAGCTAAGCATTTAGACGTAGAAACGATGCGAATATACTCACTCAAACCAGAATTCTATCATCTTCCTATAATTTCGCTCTACCGCGGGCTGAAGTGTCCTGTGGACTAACTCGCCATTCACGATGTTGCTCTCTACCGCCGCGCTCCTTTCGGAGCCCAGGCGCAGAGCGTCAGCCACACTCTTAGCTTTTCCCATTGGATAGAGCCGAGTTTGTGAGAGGGCAAGGGCAAGGAGTTAAGGGAGCGGAATCGTGTTGGAGGGTTCAGTTAGGATATTCGGGTGTAAATACCACGGCGAGGCTTGAGGACGAATTGATGGCTGAAGTCGAGTCTAAATACCACGCAGAAGTCTGGACGCGAATAGGGGGAAAGGCGTCACGTAAGTCTACGTGGATTGCCTGTCTCCACGATGCGGTCAAAACTCAGGAGCGAGGAGCCTTGCATCGGAACGCATTGCTTCCGGGCACAGGAGGATTCGATTGTGGTCAAGTTCCGGGACTTTTGCTATGGATCAAAAACTGGGACCACAGTCCTAAAAGGATCCGAGGCCGAGTTTGGATAGGATGCCATGACGCCTGTGGTAGTTGAAGGGGGTGGCAAGACCCAGAGGTTGAGAGCCCAGAAATGGGATCAAGAGCAGCCGGTGAGCTCGGCTCAGCCAAAGGGGGATCCAAGCTGACGGCGCCGATGGGGGGCTGAGGAGGGCTGAGGAGGGCTGATGAATAACTGAGCCGAAGCTGAGCCAGCGAGCGAGAAAGCCTTAAAAGCAGCGACTTGTGGTATATCACGTGTCGCTTGAGTTTCGTCTCATAATACAGGAGACCGGTCCCCTACGGGGTCCGCCAATGCCTTTTCGGAACGAGCCGAGCGTCTGAGAAGCCATCTGTGTTGCGGCTACAGGGATTGGTGGCGTCTGCGCGTGATCTGCCTCTCGCCTTTCGCGCTTTTAGACGCGGCGCACAGGCGCTTGCTACTCAAACCCCGCTTTCGACAGCATTGCTGTTTCGTGTATGTGTTCCTTTACCTTTTCTATTCAATCTACATATCCCCCAGGGAGTAGCATCAAATCAATCACATTCAATTATTCGTCATGACTATTGACTACTCGAAATGGGATAACCTGGACACGGATTCATCTCCTCCGTCAGTCCATACCCCCCCAGCTCCCATTCCAGGGACCCCACAATCGGGTGGACCGGTTATGACAGCACCAGTCACAGGCAGCGCCTCAGGGCCTATCCAAGCCGTCATCGTTTGGTGCGATGGTGAAAGAATCAGATTTGCGCCTTGGTCCGTGACAATGATCAGGGCTGATCACCCCATCTTCTCGAATTTAGTGCCTCCTATCCCAAGACTCATCGAGGTTCCATTAGTCTTCCACCGGGTCGGCACTCAGTCCGCAAACGGGGCCGATCTCGACAATTAGATGATCACATATCTCAACATCGACCATGAATCCGGCTTTGCGCCCCCGAGCTGGCAGTCCTACGTCGGCACGGTGTTGGTGGCGCGGAAAGATCAGAAGCCGTTGCTACCCCAACATCTGGAAGGCGTGTGGGTGTATTGCGATCATATCCTGGATCTCTTTGGAGAGGGAAACGGTGCACCGACACATATGTACAATAGGCAAACGTTTGAGGAGTGGTGGAAAGACTACTGCAAAGAGCAGAAGAAGTTACGGCCGGGGACCGGATGCGAGAATGATCTGGATGATTGGCAAGCGGTGCCGTCGCCCTATGAGATATAGGGTGTTGTATGTGCTCAGTGCTGCTCTATACATCTCGCGGGCTGATCTATGTGAGCATCTACTACTGACTTTCAAACAATCGCCTTGTTTCTACTGCTAGATCCGCCAGTCTCCGCATGGCATCAATCATGCTTTGGTCCGGCTTGTTGCCGAGGAAATCCTGCGGCCGCACGGGACTGAGCAGTTTGATGCCTTGCAGTGTTCTGCACCTGGATAGTTGCACATAGAGACTGGCGAAGTCGCACTTCGATGGTTGCCCATTTGTCATGCGGTTTCCTCGCAGCTCCAAGAGAACGTCTATAAATGTTTTGCCCTGGGCTTTGTAGTCAGTCAGAACGAAGGCCGGGACCACAGGTAGTCCTCGCCGAGTGTATTTCCCAGATAAGAACCTGTAGTGAGAGTTGGCTGGATCGAGGATGTGCGTGATGGGCCGGATGAGCACGGTGCCTATTGGGAGGGCCGGGACGGCCAGATTTTTTGTGTCCTGCGACTCCAACAGTATGCCCAGTGGCGGGCCGAAGTGGATGGTAACATCGTCCGCAAGATAGTAGCCCGGGAACTTTGGATCTGGGATGACGTCCACAGTCGCAAACTCGGCTCCGTTCACAACTCTTAAGCCGGTGTAGGTATTTTTGTTGACAACTACGGGCATTCCCTGGGCGTAGAAGAATACCCCATGGATCTTGCAGCTGGAGTTGTCACCTTGCTCGATGGTCTGGGCTACCTCCAGCTGAGACAAGGCCCGGCTGCGCCACTTGTGGGTCGAGATGAAGATTGAGATATGCCTCCTGTGAAAGCGGGCCCAATCTATCAGGGCTTCCATGTTGAGGCTCCATCGGTTGCGGTTGAGCGGGGTGATGGCGCGTAAGCCAGCCTTGAAGGTGATTTGGGAGCGGTCCACGAGCCTGGTGTTGAGCAGGTCAAAGTCCTCCCTCGTCTGGGTTCCGGCCCGTAGTCTGTCCAAGAGGGCACCCAGCTGAGGATCGTCTCGCGCGCGGACTTGCTCCTCAAGAAGGACGACGGTCTTGAACATGAGCCAGAGGCTGTGACCACGATGGTGAGCAATGGTGGCCTGCCCCAAAGAGGCCGTGTAAGCCGGATCTACCATCCGGTCCACCAGGAGACTTGTCTCGAGCACGGGGGCGAACTGATAGAAATCACCCATCAGGAGAACAACGGGAATGCCGCCAAATGGCTTGTAGGGGCAGTCACGGAGAGCCTGGAGGCGGCAGTTCGCATGGAATAGAGTGGCTCCCCTGAGCATGCTCACTTCGTCAATCACAAGTACCAACTTCTGCTTCCACATCAATTTCTTCGCTTCCGAGAAAGTTGGAGCTTGCTTTCTGTCGCTGAAATGATGGATATCCAGCCCGCAGGCCGAGTAGAGTGTCGTCCCGCCGATCTGGGCTGCTGCACTGCCTGACGTGCCGGTACCCTGGAGGTGATGTGGCTGCCCTCTAGCCGCGAATACGTCCCGTAAGGCATCTACAATTCTGGACTTCCCGGTACCGCCTGGACCACCAATGTATTGAAGATGCTGACCAGCGGATTCGGGGTTGTCGGCATACTTGTCTAAGAACCGACACACAAGTTGTAGTGCCATGGTCTGCAGACCGTTGAGCGTATATGTGGAGGCGGCTTGAAGCCCCAGTTCCGTGAATCCTCCGACGGGGCCTAGCTCAACGAACATCCGCGGAGTTTGTGCTTCTGAGTCTTCCAGTCGTCTCGGAATGGGGATGTCTGTATCACATTGACGAACAAGCAGATCGTCAATGTCGGCGTTACCAATGGAGGCTGTCCCGCCTTGCATAACACCCTCTATCTCGTTGAGCATCTGGCTATGCAGCAGATCCTGGGCCTTCGCCGCAGCCTGAACGTCTTCGGCAGAAGGAATGGGACACTGAGACAAGATGCTGCCCTGGCGATGGCGAATCTGCTGATAGAAATCGTTGTGACGTTGGATGAAAGGCCGGCGCTCTTCTGTCAGGTTCTCTTGGCCAAGGTCGTGGATCAGGCCTTGCAAGACTGGGGAATCCTTCGTTGCGTCGGAGTCTCGCACGGCATTTTGCAGAGTCTGGAGGAGAGCCGAATAGTTTTGGTAGTGTTCTGCCATGGTTGGCTCATCGCTATAATCAGTCTCATCCAGGGTGAAGTCCATATCCACTGTGTCGTCACCTTCTGACCGACTGGCCCAGATCTTTGCGTCTCTACGGGCATCCTCGGCCGATTTTTTGAGGAGGGAGATGATTGAAACATGGGACCGCAATCGAGGATAGAGCGTACTCTCGCAGTTCGACCATATGTCAGTGATATCGCCCTGCGTCTCGGAGAGGAATTTCTCCCACGGCACAAACAAGGCCAGGTGAAGGACCGAGTTGCTGAACAGAAGGTTAGAGCCGGCTCGGGGATCGACATGGCAGCAGTGGGAGTGTACCGTTTGAAATACACCGGATGCTCGTCCAAGTGATCATCGCTAATGAACCCCTGGAAGATTGGCACCGCGTAGTCGGGCGGTTCGCGAAGCTTTTGGATCCATCCGTTGCACTCTGGGGGTCCCTCCAGAGCCAGATGATTTCCGTCCTCATCTCGACCGCGGCGACGCTCCAGGGTAGTCATAGACATATAGTCATAGAAGCACACGTCCCTCAGAATTGGGCCTCGATATGCATAGGCGTCCAGGTACAATAAGGTTCGACCACTTTCCCGGAATTGGACCGCCTCTGATGGCTCTTCAGCATCTGCCTGTGTGCTGGCCAGACGACGGAGGTGTACCCAACGCCTGAAAATGGTCCAGTAGAGTGCGGTAAGATTTATGTAGGACCAGTGCGGCACGTTAGTAAAGTCAGTTTGATAGTCAAGCAGGAAGTAATAGACCTCCACGGCCGAAAGCTGTCTCTCGGAAAAGATTCGATTGGCGGCCCTCATCAGAAACTGACGACTCTTGCTCACCACGGCCTGGCGCTCGGTCTGGCGATGGGTATCCTGTTCGGCAAGATTCGGCTCGAAATGCCCCGGTGACGCAGACTTACTGAGCTGTCGAAGAACATCGGCTGCAAAGACAAGGCGTTTCCACATGGGCGTGTCCAACTTGGTGGCGTAATTCGTGATGTAGAATACCATGGCGAGTCCCTTGGTTCTCGTCAAGATCATAAAGATGTCGTGGTTGTGGCGGAGTCCGACTGCCATTGCTTTGTTATACCGGTTGACGAGAGGATGATTCCGTCGGATCTTGAGCAGGCCATCCTCTGAGAATCCGGTGTTCTCGACAACCTTCCAGGGCGCCTTGAACCGACAAGCCGTCCCCCTGTGTTTATCTACACCCTCTCCGACGAGTAGTGATGTGTACAGAAATACACGTACGTACAGATGTACTGTATTTTGGGCACCTGTACGTACGTACAACTTTTCTGTACGTACAAAATTGTACCATACAAATTTCCTCCTTCCTTTCTAGGCAATAGTTGAGTACGAGCATTCGTACAGTCCTGGTCTCCTGCCACTCTAGTCTCCAACCACTGATTCCACTTCAGTACCAAACCCCAATATATCACCTGTCGACTGTAATATACCTTCCCACTCGAAATCTCCATTACTAGAGGCCACCATGCCATCCATCCAAACCTTCCTGCCCTGCGCGCTCACAAACAACTCGAGGTACGAATCTTCAAGTTCCAGCCAGTCCTTCTCCTCGAGATCCGCCCACCGCTTTTTATGCGCGTACTTTTGATCCTTAAGGCGGTCTAATACGCGGTCGTTCATGAAAATGAAGGCCTGCATATCCGCGTGTACGGGTGTAAGGCGATTTCGAGCCTTCGTGTGTATGAAACTGATAGCAGAGAAACTTCGTTCTGAAGGTACTGAGTTTGCAAGCGTGTTCATCACCTTGACAGCGACTCTAGCCAGAATCGAGCCCTGGTTGAGGAGGCACTGCCACGCCATTGCTGGCTTGAAGCCATCGTCGTATACAGCGCTGTGCTTGTTGAATAAGCCGTCTGGGCCGCCTGTACGCATTCGGAAGTGGGTGAATTCGGAAAGGGCACGGTGGTACTCGTCGTCGTCCCGTAGCTGCTTCCGCAAATACTCTTGTACGCGTGCAAAGACGCTAGGCGGAAGTTTCGAATTTGGACCTGTTGTATCAGGCCGAAGGGCATCGGCAATCCAATGTATATCGTACGTTTGCTTATCAAGCCTGGCTTTGAATATAGCGTATAGCGTCGATATCGTCCCACGGAATGCCAGGAAACTGATCAGCCTCTCTCATCTCAGCCCACCTGCCTTTGATTTGCAGCCAGCGATTTACGACGTGTGCGATTCCTGCCCCATCAGCCTCGGAAGCGTGTTGAAAGTCGTTCACCGGCTTCAGCACAGCGATGGCAGCCTCGAGTTCTAGCCAGAAGCTGCTGTCTTTGATGATTCGAACCGCTTCGGGCAGGAGAACGGAGCAATCTTGAGATCGCAACTCATCCCGTACATCCTTTCGAACAAACCAATCTTTGGCAGAGTCTCGAGAACGGAGGATGGAGAAGAAAGAATTGTACTGAGAGCCCCAGCGTGTGATTATACTGTTCGGAACGAGCAGGTTAGTATATCGATTTCTCAATCGCAACTAACAATTTAGCGGTACCTTCTGATCAGCGCCCGAGTTACTCCATTCCACCTTGCGCGCTGGCACATTCT
>JAALXN010001096.1:0-20072 GCA_012978555.1 Fusarium drepaniforme
GCTGCTCCGGAGACTCGGACTGCTGGCGAGAGCGAGTAGCTCGTCGGCGGGCCAAAGGTTGGCGGCTAGAGCGCCTGGAGCTGGTGTGTCGGGTGCTTCTTGCTTTCGGCATCGTCTAAAGATGAACCAAGTGATACTGATTTCAAAGATAGGTAGATGAGGCTTACACAGGAAGCGTTTGGGGTGTGAGAAAGCGAAGAGGAGGAGGTGTGACTTTAGATCGTGAGTGTGTGTGAACAGGGTCAGGCGGTTGGTTGCAGGTGTTTAGCAGGTGGGAAATTGTGGGATCAACAAGAAGGGCTCGAGGGGTTAGCAAGGGAACGCGGGTCCGTGCGCTTATGCTAGGGCACAGTGCCCATATGCGTCAGGTGATTATTCACACTATACGCGACGGCGCTATGCATCTGAGGATAGTGTGAGGGGATGGTTATGCAATAATCAAACGGATTGTGCAGTGGGCGTTGGTTGCATAAAGAGCCGAACAGCCTACCTAGCCGTGGAGTCGAGGTTCATTCAGTACAATGGTTCTGTCCATCAAGAAAGGCAGGAGTCGGATCAGCTCTTCTATTTAGGATGTTCATCATTGAAAGATAATAGCTTCATCTCACTACCTGACAATCATCCAGACTCTAGAGTGATTCAGACCCTCAACTAGAAACTTCATCTCTACCTCCCAGCTCCGCCAGCTTGCTCCCAAATTCCATCCCCTCGCCCCTCAGTAATCTCCTTCCATTGCATCGCAAACTCTCGCAAGCCTCCCTCGCCCGCCAGACTTGCATCTACAACTTCCTTCGGCAGCTTGTGCGCCGAGTACTGAGGACTGCTGAAGTTGTAGGCCGCCGGGTCATCCTTTTCAATGATTCTAAACTCCGGAACCATCTCGGGGTGGTACTCGATTTCCTCATCCTCCTCCTCGCCTTCAGTCACTGTGTCGTCACCACTGACATCTGCACCCACATCGTTGCTCGAAGTTCCATACAGAGGCTTAGGGACATCCATTTCAAGAAGTTCCTGCCAACCAAAAAGAAGGCTGTCTGTTCGAGGTGCCCAGGGGTTAATGTCGATAAGTCTCACTCTGCCAAGACCGTCCTTCTCGAAAGAATTCTCCGGTACGTAAACGTCAAAGACGAAGCTGGCGTCGGGAAATGTGAATCTTAGCTTCTCTCGGAAGAAAGTCTTGATCTTGCGCCACAGTTGGGGTCGAATTCCTTCCAGAAAGTCGTAGTGGTTGAGATCCCTCTGTGAGATTCCAATGAGAGATCGGTGCTTAACAAAGCAGCGGAACTCTAGAGCCACATGAGGCGTGAAGAATGGCCGTAGAACAAGCACGGGGGCGTATGGTCGAGATGGCGCAGCCGGGGTGCAGTCGTCAAAGGCATGGTCGAGATCGTGAGAGATGAAGGATGATGATTTAAGGAGGAGGTAAATGTCGTTTGGTGAAGTACACTTGAGCGTGTTCTGGTGAGGTGATATCCATTTGGCATCCTTGGGTGACGACCAGTTCAATTTTGGTGCCACGGCGCCGCCAAGCTCGGCGATCTTCTCCTTGATGAGCTTGTGAGTCTCCGGGAATCTCTGATTTGGGGGTAGTTTTTCAGGCTCGTCGTCTTCCTCGTCTGAGGATTCGGGATCCTGTGCAGGTGGCCTCGTAGATGTGCTTGCTGAAGTGTGCCACTCCTCGTCGTCCTCAGTTGGTGTCTCCTCATCATCCGCCAGGAAGATACCATCCTCATGAAGGTACTCGATGAATGATGGGGGCAGTGGGATAATCCTCGACTTGAGACATGAGCTTCTCAGCTTGGGAAACCAGGAATCGTAGGAGCAATTTTGGATGTGATCTTTGGTAACAGGAGGAAAGACAAGCTCAGGCGCATCGCCTTCGTTGCCAGTTGAGGCAGAGCCAGAGAAGTGAGGCATCGCTGATAGTCCAAGGAACCGAAGAGAAACCTGACTTTTAAATCTCGAAATCTTGTTTTGGATAGAATGAGGTTCGCTCGAAAGATGGAAAAGATTACGTCTATGTCTTCAAAGTTGCTTGACTCACTTACAAATCTTGTAGAAATATTCCTTGCCCCTCCATCATGAGGGGCAATTTCTAGGGCGTATCTTATCAATTCTGCCGCCGTCTATGGATTCAGCGTCTCACCGCCTTCCATTCCCGACAAGGAAGCTACATCACCGAGGCCCACCTTTGCGAACCTACAAACATCCATCTTCCATATAGGTACTCGAGCCCGGCGAGTCTATGATTGCGCCTTTCTCGTATCCCAAGTCATATTTGCTTTCCATCAAACATGTCTGACAACGTCGGTCTCTCCACTCCCCGAGGCAGTGGCACCTCCGGCTATGTCCAACGAAACCTTGCCCACATCAAGCCCCGCGACTACGGCGCGCCGTATCCCAAAGACCTCGACAGCTTGCGACATAAGCAGCGGCAACCTGACAAGGGAATATTGGAGCACGATCGCAAGCGCGAGGTTGAAGTTAAGGTCTTTGATCTCAGGGACCAGCTAGAAGAGGAAGAGTATGTGTACCGCCAGCGCCAGTCGCAAGAGTCTATCCCACTAACCTTTTCTTATTCAGGGTCGACGAAGAGGAAATCGATAGACGATGCGATGAGCTCCGACAAAAGCTCCTTGCCGAGATGAATTCCGGTAGAAGGGGCGGTGGGCCCAAGAAGGCGTTCAAGCAACACCAAGTTCACGAGATGGCCGACGCCAAGATCAAGGAGAGCGAGCGACTACGAAAAGCCTTGAAGATCAGTGCCGACTACGAAGAGGGAAGTCACTGGAAGCGACAGGAAGAGAGACTACGCACTGCTCTGGAGAAGGAGGATGGCGAGGAACAGGAGAAGGAGAGGGAGAGGGAACCGAGAGACTGAGTCAAACATCACTCGGCGCTTCGCGACCAGGTCTCTATAAATTCCCGTGGTAGAGAGATGGGTGTGGCGAAACAAGCAGCGGTGTGACCGATCCTTTGGCATCGGCTCTGTACCGGGCCTCCTGTTAGACAGGACCAGGGCATTGTCGATGGAGATGTCAGGAGCAGGTGTTGCGAGACGGTAGTTACCGTGGGCATTGTTTGCATTTTCTATCATGTATTCTTTTCGGCTCTGTTGGCGCATCGGCGTTCCATGGGTTCATATTCGGGGGCAGATTCTCTCTCACCGGTGTACTTAGGTAGGTAGTATAGGGTATTCTTGGCTCATTGGATAAATACACACATTTACCTATTTGGATACGATTTCTATTCCCCTTCTCATTTTCCCGTGGATATGTATTCGTGAGATAGATCCTACGTGTTGGTTTTCTGCTTAGTTATGATTATGTTGGTTTGCTATCTCGATGGTATTAAGCGATGTTGCAAACTAGGCTGAGCGGATAATCCTTGAATCAGAGTTTCATCATCCACTTAACACTGAGTTTCAGACCTACCATGGTATTAACCTCTTAAATTACAAACGGGGCTTGAATAACAATAAAGAAGATTCGAACCATCACATAAGCCATGCATTTTTGCTAAGCATGCCAACTCGAACCTCCAGTCGGAGATACCGTGTGGTGTAGCTCATGTAAGTGCAATGTGGCTTGTCTCAAGCTCCAGCCACAAGGACCCGCAACACCACGAGCATCCTTGAACCTCACACGTCACTTAGACACCTTCAGTTTCATGAGACCGTCTGCCACCGACACATCATGGCAAGATTCACGCAAGCGCCGGGCGTCGCCCTTAATAGAAGCTCGATTGACACAGCCTCGGCTGAGCTGGGGATTCTCCTCCTGAGAATACAGAATACGATATTGCATACCGACGGCGAGCGCGAACGAAGACTCAGGGCTAGCGAGTATGAGAGGGCCAGGGTGGCATCTGTAAGCGCATTCCGGAAGAAACACCATACGGGCTCTAACTATTGGCATCGCAGAATCTTGAATACGCGCGAAACTCGTTGACCAAGTTAGAGCATGATGCGCTCGGCATCAAAGCACCAGGGCGCCGTCTCGAGGTGCAGACAGACCTGAATGGGAAGAGGGAGCTATTGGAATTGCTACTGGACAGGCTAGAGGACCTTCGTCAGGTATGAAGCGATCGACTTGGTGAATGTGCAATGCTTACGATGTACTAGGTTGCGATTAACGATGACGACGATGACGCAAGCACAGATGGGGAGGACATCCTCTCAGAGATAATACCCACACCGAGCGATAGTATAGTCGATTCGATACCCACAGACCTACAAACGGAAGGCTCAGATCAAAACGAAGAGGCCGAACCGGAACCGCCAGAGATAACACCAGAGGCTGCCACCGAGACGAGACCATCAGCTCCAGCTCCAACTGCACCACCCGACTCGCCGCCCGAGGTCCCGACTCCTTCAGGACAACAAGATCCAGAACCCACACAAACAACACAGACTCTGCGTCCAAGAGGCGCAGCTGCATCAAATACACCTTCAGCGCATTCAACAGCGCGCGCCGCCCTCTTCGCCAACCGCAGCAAGCCAGCTACAGCGCAAACCTCAACAGCAACAGCAGAAGCGCTTCTCGACCGTCAACGCGCCGAGCAAGATGCCCTCTCAGAGTCGATCCTAAAAATGGCCGGAGCCCTCAAGTCAAGCTCGCAGCGCTTCTCCAGCACCCTCGATGCGGACAAAGAAGTGGTGGGCCGAGCGGGCGAGGGCATGGACAAGACGGAGCGGGGCATGGAGGCAGCAAAGTCCAAGATGAACATGCTCAAGAGGGGGTCGGGGGGATTTCAGATAATGGGCATGGGCATATTTGGAAAGTTTTATTTCTACTTTCTTTATGCTTGCGTGGGGGTGCTCATGTTGATGTGCTTTGCGCTGGTCTTCTTTGGGCCGAAGCTCAGGTTTTGAAGATGGTTCATGGGTAAAGAATTACTGAATGGAGTCCATAGGATGTTGGGATAGCGATCAACTGTATCAAAAAGCAAAATGACAGATATTGGGATACTCCCCTGAAGCTATCTTCTGCCATCTCCCCTGTCAACATCCCGTTGTGTCCAGTCGCGGACCCCCTTTCCCTATACCATATCCCCTATCCCGTGTGATTCCCTAGAGACACCATAGAACTCCGTGTAAATCCCGAAATCACGAGAAAGAATTCGACCGTATGCGCCGTTTGACCAAGTCGTTGATTATCCCCACCCAGCAACCAACAAAGGTATGACCTTCATCCTTCAACCACCCACATGGCTCGCTCTTCATGACTCCGACCCAGATTCAGTATCGTTTGCTGAAAACTTCATATCCTTCGAGTCCTCCGCCTCTTCAGAGACATGATTCTTTGGTGACTGCTCATAGTCACTCTCCTGGTTTTGAGAAGATGGAGCTGTGGATTCTGTAGCGGTGGTGTTGTCAAAGATGATTGAGACTGGGGTTAATGGGGCATCTTCAACTTCCACATCTCCGGTAGGAGACTGGACTTCTTGAACAGGATCATCGTTGGGATCCATGTTGGCGTCCTGCTCATCTTCATCGTCCTCGTCGCTGGTAGGGTCCTCTTCTGCGGTCTCGTCGCCGGCGGGAACAGACACACCTCCCTCGCCCTCCTCATACTCCAAAATGACTTCTGGATTATCGACTTCCTCGGGAGTCTCGGATTGGGTCTCCTCAATGGGGGGCCATGGGAGACCTCGTAGCTCGGCGTTGATCTGTTGGCAATACTCGGAATCAAAGCGGAGACGTCTCCCTAGAGGCTTACCACCAGTCTGAGTCCAGTCAGCCAACTTATAGTATATCCTGGTCATTCCACGACGTGAAACTTACTGGGGGCTCATACTGAAAGTACGAGCTCGGCATCGTCATGGCCAATGTCACTCGATCTTCCCAGGGGATGCCAGTCTTGACCCGAAAGAACTCCATGAAGAGATCCATCTGGGGGCGCCACTTGTCGGGACATACGCTGGGACGATGGTAAGTAGGTTGTGAGTTTCCCTTGCGTTTGGTGAATTTGGCAGTGAACCAGTACAGATGAGGCTTTGCATTTGACTCCCAGAGCTAGTTGAGGTGTTAGTATGGATGTACTGTAAACTAAAGACCTTACTCACACAGAGTGTATACTTCTGCCCGAATTCGCCGGCAGCTTCATCATCGCGTGTGATATCAACCTGGTAGACAAAGTTGCTTCGATCTCTGTAGATGTGGTAAAAGTCTAACATGAGTTAGTTTGGATCATCGATGACCGATACTGGAACCATACTCGTGTTGACAAACTTTTCTCCATCTCTCTTCCCCTTTTCGATACGTGCCCTTTCACGTCTCTTTGCATTCTGCTTCGCAAGGATGTTCCTCATGGAAAACTCCTTCTCAGGGAGACGCTTGTTCTTGACGGCCGAGAACTCGAACCAGTCACAGTGAACAATGTGGAAGCGTTTCCCACGCTTCAACGCATCTTTGACTATGCATCTGTGAGCAGAACCATAACTAGGCTTAGAAGTCAACGAGACAAAATTTCGAAATACATACCCCTGGGAACCCTCTTGTCAAACTGTTCTCTAGTGCAGAGCAGGTGAGTGACATCTTCGTCAAAGTGATCAACAAAGTCTCCCTTGCGGATCGAGGCCCATCGCTTCAAGTTTTCAACTGTCAGCTGTCCTGGGAGAGGACCTGCCGCGGCGAGGATACGGCCCTTGAAGATTTGAGGAGGCATTGTGCAGGTGATTGTTTGTTAAGAACAACAGAGTTGAAATGCGAGGATGAACTGGGAGAAGAAGTGATTGAAGAATCAAGATGAGCAGCAGTGAAGAAAGGGAAGAGGGAGGATGAACAGGTGAGAGAAGGGTAGATGAAATAAAGGGAAAGAGAAAACAGAAATAAGCCTTTGGAGTTATCAAGGAGTGCTAGGGAGGTTAGACTTGAAGGTGATTAAGAGTTGTTGTGGAGATAGGCTGGTGTTGCAACCCATAAGTAAAGGAGCAGCAGCGCAAGCCATGTAAACGCGATTTAACACGACAAGGAAAGGAGTGTCCAAACCCTAAACATCAGAAGGAAACAGCCCACTCCTAGATGGAGCTTTGGAGCCTTGGACACAGATGCTTGATGATTCCCCTTCTTGTTGTTTGAAGCACCCATAGACGTGCTTTGTTTTTATTTAACCATCTATCGAATTTCTTTTGCCGCCTTGATAAAAGCCACGATCTTATCCAAACTCTGCTTTCCACCCTCTTCCACGCCGCTGCTCACATCAACACCAATCACTCGCTTAGCCAGAGGTCCCAAAGCCTTGACAGCCTCTGCCACATTGTCAGGGTTCAAGCCACCAGCCAGGAAGACCCGGAGCTCGGGGTCCTCCTCAAGGACTGCCTTGACATTAGAGACATCGAGGAGCTTGCCTGAGCCAGAGCCTGAGTCAAGCAGGGGGATGGTGTGATAACCACGACGGCCGACACCAACTTGACCAGGCTTGAAGCATCGGATGACAGGCACGGGGATGAGGCTTGCCCACTCCAGAGGCTCCTCACCGTGGAGTTGTACCAGGTCGAGGTTATACTGCTTTTGCTTCTCCAAGACCTCGCTCAGGGGCTGGTTCTGGAAAATACCAACGAGCTTAGTCTGAGGGCTCCTGAGTCTGGCAGAGGCAGCAGCAAAGAAGTCCTGAGCCTTGTTGTCAACTTCTGCCACCTGAGTTTCGTACTTTTGCGTGCTAGAGTACGAGCGCAAAGCTTCTGAGATCGCAAGAGCAGTCTCGTGAGAAATGCACCTCTTGGCACTTGGGACAAGGCAGATGCCCACAAAGTTGGCACCGGATTCAGCAGCCTTGAGTGCGGCCTCGGCGCTTCGAGTACCGCAAATCTTGACATAGAGGGATGAGGGGACATCTGTGGTAGCGGGAGGCTCGGATCCTGAGCATAGTTGGCTGATGAAGACGCTAGCATCAGGGGCCCTCATGATAGCCTCACCAACCAAGACGGCGTTGACGCCATCCTTCTTGTTCATCAAGACATCATCATGGGTGTTGATGCCGCTGAGAGCGCAGATGATGGTGGTTTCGGGCACCATGCTTCGCAACCGTCCAGTGGTGTTGAGGTCAACCTCAAAGCTTTCCAAGTTGCGGTTGTTGACACCGATGACCTTGGAACCAAGCTTGACTGCGGTTGTCATCTCCTCAGCATTCTGAACCTCAACAAGAGGCTCCATTCCGAGCGACAGTGAGTACTTGTATAGGCGCTCCAACAGCTCAGTCTCGAGCATCTTCACGATGAGGAGAACGGTATCAGCACCGGCCAATCGCGCCTCAAGGATCTGATACTCATCAAAGATGAACTCCTTTCGTAGAATCGCGGGTCGGTTAGGCATGCCATCCAAGACCTGTCGAACAGCCCTCAAATCTTCAATGCTGCCCTTGAACCACTCGGGCTCAGTGAGCACCGAAATGACACTCGCTCCAGCCAGGGCATACTTGCGAGCCTGCGCGGGTGCGCAGATGTCCAAGGCAAAGATACCCTTGGACGGGGACCCACGCTTGATCTCAGCCATGAGAGCAACGTCAAAAGGAGACTGTCGTAGCCTGCTAACAAAGGGGATCTGGGGAGGGGCGGCGTTGAGATCGTATGCAACTTGAAGATCCTGCATTCTCTGGGAAGGAATCTGCTTTTGAGCCTCAACAGCGGCCTTGCGGTTCGCATAGATCCGTTGCAGAATGTTGTTCTTCTTGGGCTTGGGAGCCTCAGACTCCTTCTCCTTGGCGGCTGCCGACTTTTGGAACTCGGCGTTCTCCTCCCAGGTGCCTCCTTGCATGCGAAGGAAGTTGGTGATCATGGCCCGTCCACCTTCAGTCAAGATACTCTCAGGATGGAACTGAACACCCTCAATGGTGTACTTCTTGTGACGGACACCTTGAATGACACCAGGGGAGCCATCAGGCTTGGCAACCCAAGAAGTAACCTCAAGCTCGTCAGGCAAGGTAACATGGGTACCGGCAAGAGAATGATAGCGAGTAACTGGTACACCTTGGTTGAGGCCAGCAAACACACCCTTGGCATCATGAGTCAAAGGCGAAGTCTTGCCATGAAGCCATTCCCCAGCAGAGCTAACTTCTCCACCATAGACATTGAAGATGCATTGCCTGGGAAAGAATTAGGGAAATAAGCTCAAAAAGCAATCACATAACTTACAAGCCCATACAGACACCAAAGATGGGGAGCTTGCCCGCAAAGTGGCGGATGACATCGCGACTCACTCCAGAGTCGGACTCGGGATGACCGGGTCCAGGGCTGATAATGATCTGTGTGGGCTTCTTGGCAACCAATTCCTCTACCGTTACCTTGTCATTTCGATAGACGGTAACTGTAGCACCGGCGAGAACGAGATATTGGTAAATGTTCCAGGTGAAAGAGTCGTAGTTGTCAATGAGGATAAGGTTGGAAGCTGTTGGGATGGGAGGCGAAGGGTCCGCTTGGTGCGGTGAGTGATCAATGATATCTGCGGAACCCATTTTGAACACACGAGAAGATGAGAGTTCCTTGAGAGCCGTATCCTCAATTTGAAGCTTTTGACGAGGTTGAGCGGCGATGTTTGGTGAAGGTGACTCAGTGAGCTGCGACAGGTGAGTACCTACTTATGATTCAAAGAAGTTGTGAAGGTGCCTTTGTGAAATATGTCCGTCCAAACACTGTGCATTGACACTGTGCTATAGTGCTGAGGAACAATACTAAGGACAGTGCGCATTTCTGCCTTCATAGACCGATTGTGCTCCGATAGCAAGGCGCCACTAAAACTTGAAGACCGTCCCCCGGCCGGCTGAACTCCGGCGTCTCAGCTCTGGAGCTCTCCCAAAAAGTTGACCTTGTCTCGCCCAGCCCCAGCCAGTGCAAGCTTCATCGCGATCAGGCGCGTCAACAACCACCAAACTTTGCATCTCACCCCATTTTCTAGGTGATGCAGCATCGCATGCCACTGTCGCCTTTTTGACGCTCTCTGCAATGGCGTCGGTGGCCGATCGCATCTATTTTCCCTCCCTGGAGCAATGTCTGACCGGGGAGCGGGTGCTTCTGTAAGTTACATCTTTCTCTCTTCGCAGCCGTCTATTTGCTGCCTATGAGAATGTCAATAAACATGACGCTGACCTCCCACAAAGCTCTTGGAAGCTCATCGCCACTGCGCTTTCCGATAGCTCTGGACAGCGAACAGCTAGTTCGGCCGTTATTCAGTTTTTGAGTGACGATTATGTCCACCGCCTCCTGGACGATCCAGCCAGCACCTTTGCACCGCCGAACGATGCCACCAACAAAGACTTCGACACCAAGACTGCCCCGATCCATGTGCCTGCGAGCCCGGATGGCCGATTCGACATCGATTCGATTAAGAAGGATGCAACATGGCTCAGCAAGAACGCCAAGATCAACTTGGTCGCGGCCCTGCGCATAGTTGTTGTCGAGTACCAGTCCCGTCCTGCCAGCCACCTCATGGGACCGCTTTCATCGCAGGATGCTACAAATCTGCAAGAGGCTGCTGGACTTTATAATGGCCAAGGATCAGCATTCTTGTTGGATTTGGGCTCAGCGTCTGCCCTGGACGCCGATGAGATCTGGACCGAATTCGAGAAGCTCGAGACGAGGCAGCGACGACTGTTTAACATCTATCTCTCCGAGCGCCGATATTTCATGATGTCTGCCGACTACGCCAACTCGATCAAGTTGTATGAACGGTTACCGACATTCGCCAATGTCAACCTTGACTTGGCCAAAACATTTCGACTTAAGTTGCCTGCGCGAGACGATGCGGAACCACTCCTGCCGACCTATCTTCAAGTCTTAACGGATGCGATGAAGCTCATTGAGTCTGGACTGAGTTCTGTAACGGACGAGAAATGGGTTACCGAAGACGTGGAGATGGACTGGCTGAGGACGCTTCTCACCGAGGCCGTCCACGCTCTGTCTGTAGTCTTTCAAATCGTGGACAGCTTTGACGGGGAATTTGCGCCATCCAGCGCAGTTAACCAATGGTTCGCCTTGATGGAGGTCTATAGATTTTTTGACGCTGTCCAACCGGTTTGTGTGAGCCAACCCTCTTTAAGAAACACTTCTAATTCTGGTACAGATACACGAGAGCATCGCCCCCTTGGTGTTGCCCCTGAAGACACTATCAATTGCAGTGTCTCTAATCTTGCTCAAGCCCGCCAGATCTTTGACCTACCTTTCGGAGAGAGAGGAGGATGCTACTCAGGCTGATACCACTTACGACACATATCTTCTCTCATCTGATGTTCTTGAGCAAGTCCACAAGAGCGTCATGAATGCAGCTGATGCCGACTGTGAGAGCGCCTTACCTGTTATTTTCGCTTGGACTTTACTTTTGCACCGCATGAATGTCTCCTACCAGAGTAGGACAGAGAAGCGGGACAATCTGCTCCAACAAAATGCTCGAGAAACCTTTGAGGCTGGTGGTGTGATTCGCCCAATTGCAAGGCGCAATTCGGCGGGTAGCATCTTCTCAATCGAGTCGTCCAAGTTTGACAGCTTTCTTGAGAATGCAACCTCCTCCAAGGATCTCGCCGTGGTTGAGCAGCTTGCAACAGCTGTTACATCTCGAGGCCGCGTCTTTGATGTCATCTCAACCATGGCTTCAAGCTTGGGTCCTTCAGATGAAGGCAGCATGACGCCTTTGCTCAGCTCTCGCATCCGGAATGTCTTTTTGGAACTTCTAAAAGTATCATATCCCTTCGTTGGCTACCAGTCTGAGCCTGTGAGCGCGTTGCTCTCTGTGCTGGGCGCCGGCCGCAGTTATTGGGATCTTTCAAACCATGAGAACCTCTCGGAAAAGCAGGATATACTTGCATCGATGCTTAATGACGACCTGGCGCTCGAGTTCTTCTTCCAGCAAGCACTCGACAGATACCCCTACGAATTCCTTCCCTTCATTACCCTCTGCCGAACATTGGCCAGTGCTACTAGTCTTCAAGACAGTGAGCGATCTCAACTGATTCTCAGTCTACTCCGCGTTACCCCAACTCTCACATTCGTACTCCCCGAAACCTTCCAGGAATATGAGCTGGTGCAAGAAGACGAGAATACCAATGCTTTCTGCCTGCTCCAGGACATCCCCCTCATCTCTCTATCGCCATCCTGGCGCGGAAGACGGATCGAGGATGACGCATACCGGATACCTGCAGGAACTTACGGACGATTTGTTACGGACACTGGCCGAGTTGTCTCAATGGAGTATCCTCACTCGACTATTTCACTTTTGGGACGACGGCTTGAGATTAGCCTCATGAGAGAGGGCTATCAATCTGAACTTGGCATGCTCCAACCGGATGAAACCGCCGAGGTCATTGCTCTGTTCGCAACTCTCATCCGGATGGATTACTTGAATGCTACGAGGGAAGGTTCTACTGAAGCCTTGGTGTCTTCTGAGAACGACATTTTGCTCGAAGCAAAGAAGCACATTGATGCAGGAAGTGGCAGAGACCTTCTGACTGTTGTTTGCGAAACGATGGATTACTACATGCAGGTTGACTTGGCGGAGAGCGAGGATGTAGTCGTGGCCATCCTCAACTCCTGTATCCAGTTCCTGGACGCCATTCTGCCCGTCTACCCCAGCCGAGTATGGTCTTACCTTTCCCGGTGCGAGTTGTTGAGCTCCGAATCTAGAGCTGGCAAGCTCACCAAGATCATCGGAAGCCTGGATCTTGTTCAGGAAAGATTTGACTTCCTGTCATCCTGCCTTCGTCTGTTCTCTAATATGATCGATACTGCATTGACATCGGCCATTCAACGCCGAGCTGGTATCCAGACTATGGGCAGAAAGAAGACTGACCTCAACCCCTGGCTTGGCACTGCTGACAAGGTGCTGTCCAAGGTTAGCTATTCGATCGCCCAGGCAGGAGTTGACATCTTCGAGAACACATCTACCTGGAGATTCGCGTCTGACGCTTGCCGCTCCTCGATTCTCCGAGATGTTGTGCCTGTGCTACACAAGGTGATCCTGCACAGTTATAGCCTCGGCGATTCTTCGACCTCTGAGAACCTAACTTCTTGTCTCCGACCTGCTGCTACCTATGTTTTGGATTCCTTCATCTCCCCGTCCACGGGGTCGCTGAGGTTCCAGCCTCTACTCTCTTCTCTCGTTGCAGCTTTCACGTCAACTGATAGCACGCTTTATCCCAGACGTACGGAGATGATACAGTCTCAACTGAGCTCTGTTTTGGAGTTCTCGGCAACACTCTTGCGGGTTGCCAACTATCTAGAACAGTCATCGAGCATGATTGAGTCTTATCTCTTCAAGAGTTCTACCCTGCTTGCGCGCCTATGCGCAGCATCTGATCATTTCCGGCGACCGACTATGTGGCTGCTTGAGTCCCTGGTGGTGAACGCAGGCAAGGCATCAAACGAGCCCCCGTCGCTGCTCGGATACCTTGGTCCTCAGATCTCCAAGTCATTCTTGCAGCTTCTTTCGACTTTGGGCAAACCATTTGAGTTGACCAAAGACGTGAAAGCCACTTGGAAATTCTTCTCAGCCATCTTGAGAAACCGACAACAGTGGATGTCTAACTGCCTCCTCACAGGTCAGACACCGAGAGAGGCAATGAAGAAGGACAACAAGAAGACAGAGATCTCGTCCGACTCAGTGTTTGCGACAGCACTTGCACGGCTTGGAAAATTGAAGGAGCTCGACGTGAACGAATCCATCGTCGTTCTCGACTTTGTGGCTTCGGCCCAGAACTTCTGGCCTTGGACTGTCTTCACACTTCAAAAGGACACGGCTTATCTGGATGGCCTTCGAGCATATGTTCGCGACCTGAAGCCATCCAGCGTCACCGTCAAGACGGACGCCGTTCTTGCTAGCTTCGAGGCAAGATTGGCCGCCTACGTTGCCGAGACTTTTGCCATGCAGCTTTACCATTCACGCCACCTGGGCAATTCTAGCGCTCTGGCAAAGAGTCTGGTTAGCGATCTCGATTATTACCTACGCGACGGAGTTGAAGTTGCCGGCTACAACAAATCTCTCCACAACAACTTTGCCAAGAACTTCTCCAACAAATACTCTGGCTGCCCAGTGGCCGACTTTAAGCGAACCTCGCTGGAGCCGCGAGAGCTTGGCAAGAGTTACTATTACGACCTGGAGCGCGCCGATGAGATGCTTAGGTTTGACCCTGGCTGGAAGGGCCGCAAAGACGATGGCTTCAAGGCGGAGATGGAGCGCGCAAACACGAACCTGTCACTAGTTGACGCTCAGCTTGTAAGTTGAATGATGCCGAATTCATGACATAACTAACTTTACTATAGGCGCTTTTCCATGCTTGGGAATTTCTTCTCGTGGAACTTAGCACATGCCTCCCCGACAATGACATGGTTGCGAAACAGATGCTGCAGGTTGCACAGCAGTGCCTGAATGCGAACCAAGGGATCCCCGGACCTGAAAGCATCTTCCTCAAGCTTGTCGAGTCTCGTGCCAACCTTGCGCTGGTTCTGATTCAGCGCCTTGTCAAGTCTTCCATACCAGTCAAGGACATTAACCAGCTTCTATCGACTCTAGTTGGCACAGTCAACGGAGTTGAGGAACCTTTTGGACCGGACTCGATTTCATACTACCGGACATTGCTGAAGGCGCTCTTTGTCACACTTCGTGCTTATCATTGCACTGGAATCAAGGGGGGTGACTCTCACGATGCGTTTGAGGGAACCACGGTGACTGTAATGCAAACCGTCCTGAACATCCTCGACCGTGTTGTTGGAAGAGGCTTCCGCTCATTGGTCAGTCTGATTCACGATAACGAGGCGACGGTGGCACCCGAAGACCTTGCTCTGTTGACGGCTATCCTGCAAGCTTGCCTGAGCTTGCCGAATATGGACCAATCGCAAACCCAGGTTCTCAACATCATGTCGGAGCACCGAGCTCTCCACGCCGCGACATCTTTGTATTCGTGGGCGGATAGGTTGGCAGACCAGGGCGACCCCATCTATGGCGAGCTCAGCATGATCTTCCTTCTCGAGCTTTCAGCGCTGCCATTGATTGCCGAGCAGATGGCGTGTGACGGAATTCTGAGCAACATCCTATCAGCCAACTTGACCAAGTTCATGCTGAAATCCAGCCTTTCCCCCTACTCGGATTCTCCCGTGGTACAACGCTGCTTTGGCATCTGGTCCAAGGGGCTTTTGCCCCTGATGCTGAACTTGCTTACGGCTCTGGGCGCTACGGTCGCTCCCGAGATCGTATATGTGCTCAACCAGTTCCCTCACCTGTTGGAGTCAAGCGTGGACCGCTTTGAAGCACCTGGTGCGAGCCGTACACAATCCAGAGCATCACCACACTACCTGACATTGGTGGCTATCTCGGAGGTACACTCGTTGGCTCTTCTTACCAAGGTGCTTGCCGCTCTCCGGGTCAACAACAACCGCGACATTCCCGATGTTGAGTGGGATTCAGCCACTCTGTTGGAAAACGTGGACTTTTGGCTCAGCACAAAGAAACTCTTGAAGGAGAGACTCATGCCATTGGGCCAGCGAGAGATTGATTGGCGTGGCATGAAGTCGATCACGGGCTCATTTGATAGTCTCTTGGAGGAAAAGGCAGTGGCTCAACTGGATGCCATCCGGGACGTGCTCAGTGATGAAGCAGAGGGTTGAATAAGAGGATGACTTGGAGTCAAGGACAAGAGACTAGAGGAAGATAAGAACGATTGTTCATGGTGATGTAAAGTACTAGTATCATAGGTCAAGGGCGTTGGAAACGGGCCGAATGCGTTGTGGAAAGACATGCGAGAAATATTGTTTTCGTATCTACCTTACTCGATGAAAGACGAGAAAAGCGTTGCCACTGAGGATTGGCTGAGTTTTTAATGATGTCATATTTTTTTTCAACCCAGACTTGGCCTCAGTGATTTTGATACATGTAGATAGATGAATGGATGGCAGCATTATTCGTTAGCTGAGTAGAAACGGGGTTATTGATTCCCAACCCGAGCGAGGAGGAAGATCTCCTTTCTATAACCCAGGATGCCTAATATACAAGTACAGCTCGGTGTTGGTGCGACAAGAGCATGCCATGCGTTGGCTCACCACACTCTCTAGATGGCGACACCCTCCCTTCAGCATCATGGAAAAATCGCCTGCTCTAGATATCTGACGCCATATAGCCAGCCGCAGTCAGAGTTTTTCCCTGCATCTTTTCCCCCCTCAGTCGATCCATAGTCATACACACGTTCAATTCTTTAAAAAGTTCCCCCATGCTCGACCGTCGTTTTTTTCGTTGCGGTTTTTTTTACTTGTTCATCTGGGCCGTGAGCTGGGCGTTGTGCTCCTGGAAGCGGTCGCTAATGCGCTGTTGGGAGGCCATCCACTTTTGAACGCAGCGGTTGATGCAGCCGCTCTCCTTGGATGAGATGGCCTTGGAGGTGAAGTCGTCGACGCAGGACATGAAGCAGTGCTCAACGAGACCACCGAAAGCCTAGATTGGCAGATGTGTCAGCTTCTTCTTGATCTCGAGTGCTGTAGAGATACAAAACGTACGCCCATAAACTCCTTGACCTGGCGCTTCTGCATGCGCTGCTCAAGAGTGCGCTGCTCGGCGGCGGTTAACCTGTCGTAAGGGAAGTCCCGATCAGCATTGTTTTTCGAAGATCGAGGCCTTGGCTTTGAGGAATTGAGACGAACATATCCATTATGGCGGTCGGAGGGAGGGGGATGCGTGGCTATGGTGGGTTCTGAGAGGATGCCGTCGTCGGGAGGTCGTCGTCGATGGAGTTTGAAATTTTGAAGTCCGCCGCCATCCACGGGCTAGAGATAAGCTCGGGACTCGGCCGGTTTGGGGGGGCCTTATCGGACGGGATCGCATTATCGTTTTTACCCCAGATTTAGCCAACCACATTCCGTCATTCGTCAGGTACCTGGGGAGATAGGTCCACCTTCATTAAGACAATTGTGCTACGAATTGCTCGGGGATAATTCCTTGTGAGTATTGGACTAAATCAGGTACTGCATCAATCTTGGGCTACATGATGCATGCGTTGAACTTTCTAGATGCAATGCTGTGCTCTGATGTGGATGTCTTGAAGTAAAGCTTCCTCCGTCACTGGCCGGAGCCTCGTAAAACGCTGTGTAACGGGGGAAAAAGGACCGCATCCATGGCAATACTAAAGAGTTGATTATATGAACGGGAATGGAATGCTAAGAACCCTGGTTACGAAATCAGAGATTGATGATTATTTCCTACTATGGAATGCTTTGTTTCATCCTATCCTGATTATTCTTGCTCACATTGAAGATCTGGACTTGTTGTTTCTTCTGGTGCGCCACACATCGAATACCCCCGTACTTTGACTCATCAGAACCAACGACCCGGGAACAGCATTGATAAGCATGACGGATTACTATTCTGGTGTTCTAGACTTGCCAAAAGGCAAAAAAAAGATGAAACAACTGATCGGCAGGGTTCCCGGTCTGATGATGGCAGTTATAGCTCGGTAGTGGACGAGGCGGATAGCGAACTCGTGTTTGATGGGCGAGCTAGCGGGCGACTTTGATGCATTGGTAGACGGGATGGATGGATGGCATGTTTGGAGGGAGGGGGAGGGGCGGACGACTGACGTGTGATACTGCATCCCGCAAACAGTCCGTGAGGAGGTCAATGTCCAATTTTGGAAACTTGGATGGAGGTCCCTTGGATGTAGGATCCATGATGAATGATAGTCTATCAGTCCTGTACGGTACTCTGTAGAACCTGATAACCACGAGGAAGCATGGGTTTAGTTGTGAACTGGTGTAAGCTTACAGTTTATACCAATTTTCACAATCTCTCTTATTATCCCTATATTCTTCCATAAACCTCAACTTCTTTCGTTGCACAAAAGCCTGCCTCGAGGGGAAACCTTGGCTGGGGGACCCTGGATCCTTGTCCACACCCAGGATTTGCTGATCGAGTCGAAATGAAATGGCGTCGATATGGGCTGCGGCCCTGCAGATGGGCTAAAATTAACAGCTTCTTCTTCTTGTTTCCTTGACCGTACCTAGCGGCACAGACAAGTAACAGCAGCATACATACCATACATAAACCAGGTTTTTTTTTTTTTTACGGCCACGCAGCAGATGATGGGTTCGTATAGCTACAGAGATGGGTTGCAGTAGTGGTTTCAGCTGGAGCAACCAAGGGGGGAGGGGGGCAAAATGTCCTGATGATGAGATGCTTTGTCAATCTCTTCCAAATCTTGAAATCTCGCATTCCCGTATTGACGTGAAGCTCTCATCTCCAGTGTACGATGATGGTAACAGTACCTACCTCGCCAGGTGTGGGGGTCTCCATCCCATCAAATCATGACCTACTCTACTCTGCCCTACGGCGGGAGGTTCCAAGGTTGGATCCTGGCAATCTCCATGGTCCACGACCACTCGCATCCCATTTCTGGGCGCTACTGTAGGTAGGAGCGGGATCCACTAATTGGGGACCTTTTGGGTTGTTGCATTGGATTTTGGATTTGGGTAGGGTGAGGAGGAGTGTGTTTGCGGCCTCCCACGATCCCAATTGTCAATATCAACATTGGCATCTTGACGATGGCCCTCCGTGTATCTACGGGAGTGTCTCAACTCTGCCTGTCCGGTTCAACACGGCAGCTCATCCACATAAATGTGCATCCTCTACTCGTAATGTGACAAGAGTCTCGGGTTCATCAATTCCGCCTAGGCAGCGCCGCGAGGCTGGATTCCTTGGCCGTGGGGTTAGAATGGACAGCTCGCGGCGTGCGGCGTGCCCAGTAACTGTAAATGCACCTCAGCAGCAACAGCGGAAACCCCGCCGCCCACTTCACGGCATGGCCTCCACTGCCTGAGGTGCAACACAGTCAGAAAGCCTCATCTGGGCAATCCAGCTAAACTAAACCTCCACTGGAAGGAGAGGTCAGCTTTGCCGGGGGGGTTTGATGGGATGGAGGCTTCAAATGCCTGAGCTGCTGCATCCACTTTTGATTCTCACCTCTTTTTTCTTTTTTCCTCCCCCTCTCTTCTTGTTCAGCTGTTGTTGCTTGTCCCTTCGTTCGAGATCCCATCTCTCTCTCATTCGCTTTCTTGACAAGTGGTACCCCTCTGCTTCAGCGTAAACCGGCCCTGTTAACGGGTACCTCGTGTCTGACTGACCCCCGCCGCCCACACTTAGGTCCTGATGCCAATAAGCAATCCATCTATTAGGGATTTTAGCTTAGGACATTATAACGCATAAAATTAACGTACCTACCGTCTTATACCAAAACCCTATTAAGCTTAAGACCGCCCTTTCTCTTACTGCCTTCCCCCGCAGCTATTAAGGTTATTATAATACTAATTCTCGATCTATAGTAATATCGCCTTTTAATACTTAAAATAAGGCTCTTAAGATACTAAGATTACTAAGATACCTCTATATTCTTAGCTCTTATTATGAAATTTAGTAATATATATAAAATCGCCGGCTAAAATATTTATAGAGCTATTTAGCTAATTATTAAGATTAGTATTAGCTATAAATAAAAAATCTAAAAAACAAGGGGATTATTAATATAAAAATATAGCTAATAACTTAAAGAACTTAATAAGTTAATATTAATTTAAGGACTAAGAGATATATTTCTTTAAGAAATTATTAAAAGCTTATTACTAAGGAAAGCTAAAAGTAAAAAAAGGTTTTACTTATAAATTATTATTTAAGATATTTATCCTTAGCTTCTAGAGGAAATAGCTTATTATCTAATAGGCGCTAAAGATAATAATAATAAAAATAATATAAATTAGGACTTTTTAATATATTTTTAAGGATATTAAGTATTATTTTAGTTTAAATTATAATTATAAGTTTAGGCTATTAATTATAAGTAAGAATAATAAAGATCTTTGCCTTAAGAGATATAAGACTTTAAGGAGTAAAATTATTATAAAAGGTCTATTTATTTCTAATAATATTAACTTCAAGGAATATAATAAGATCTTCTTAGATAATAAGCCCGCTAAGAAGTAAATTTACTTACCTAGAGATAAAGCCTATTAGCGAGGGAGAACCTATAGTAAGGCAATATAAATAAGGATAATAAAGGAAGTAATAGAGAAGGTAGCTATAGCTTATAATATAATAGAAAAAGAAATAATAAATAAAG
>JAALXN010001097.1:0-22356 GCA_012978555.1 Fusarium drepaniforme
TTGGTTCCGGGCCTCGTAGGTAAGATCCGTGCAGTGATCCCCGGTCTCATGGTCTCGGAGTCGCTCAAAGGGACGAGGAAAGGTTTCACCCCGTGGCAATTCCCACTCACCATCAGGCGAGCAAACACGATTGCGACTCTTGGCATTCCACAATAAGGAGTAGTCGGAGGCATCGCCTTTGCCGCTCCAGCGTTGGGGGTGTGGAGGTCGAAGGAGCCATCAGCTCGCAGCGTCGCCCTAGTCTCCAGGTTGCGTGCGTCCAAGCCGTGGCCAACTTCTGTGAGCATGAACTGGCCACAGACGTCGAAATTCAATAGCTTCTCGAGAAGGCCAGCAAGGTCGGGACGGTTTCTGATGAAGGGACTAAGTGTCCCGATGCAGAGGTTGACGTGGATGGTGGCGATGATGAATGCCGTCATGTCTCGGGCGGCAATGACTTGATAACGTTAGCACGCTGTTTCGTATTCCCAGACAGACGATTTAAAGCTCACGATCAAAATGAAAGTTCCAAAACTTTTGGCTTAGGTGTTGGATATCGCGAAGTGATAGGGCTTTGGATGGTTTCATCAGTCAACATGATCCATTTTCATAGTTTCGCTGCTCACCGGCATGGCGGCACATTGATTGTGCTCTTTCATAATGCAGGGAAATGGCTTGCTGCGATGCTGGCTCTTGGACGTCTTTTTCGACGTGCCAGATATCTTGCTCGAGTATCGCTCGCGAATGAGACATGACAAGGCGACGTATAACCGCGTGGTGTCGAAGGATCCCTGTGGATAAGACCCGGCTGGAACGCGAGTGTGAGTTGGATAATTATTAGAACAGTTAAATATTGTAAAGAAATGCTTAAGAGATTCTTATTAGTTTTCCTGGCTAATGAGGTTATCACGACTTATCAATCCTTGGCCCCTGTCTCTGGTGGGGAGCACTGAAAGTAGACGTTCACTAAGACTACCACGCCTGTTCGCATGTGCAGTCAAAGTTAGCCCTAGTGCACTTTCGTAGAGACTTCCAAATTAGATCCACCGTCTCGTTTCATGCTAGGACATGACTTATGCTGAAGAGTCATATTTGAACTCTACATAGAAAGGTAAAATAAGGCTTTTTGTCTCTTTTTTCTTCTTTCCGCAAAGAGCTTGGTAATCTGCAAAGTCATCCAAGCTCCTATGGATATAGGGTCAAAAGTTGCCATTGAGACCTCATGAGATGGGTGCTTGGTATGGTAATAAGGTGCGGAATAGGAAAGAAAGCAAACTAATACCGCTCTTTGAGCTGTCTGTCGTGTGTTTTGGGGATCCATGATAGGACTTGATTCTGTTTGGGATCTGGCGCAAGTAATTATAAAGCTCAAGTACTTCCCATCTAGCTATGCCTTGGCCACCCCCTTCAGCACTAGAAGCCCTACAATGTGTGAAATTCAGATCATCAAAACATCCTGCAGCACTTGCAATGAAACAATGGAGAGGAAGTCTTGCAAAACATGGTGCGAAAAAACTCTTAGAAAGAGGCGTTCTGGACGCAGAGGCTTGCGCCTCTGTTGGGGGCGTAGCACAAGACTTCCCAATAAAATTATCCACCGAACTTGCGATGCTTGCTCAGGTTAGGATGCGGTGAGTTTCTTCAACAAATATGCGACTGGGCGAGATTCATAACCGGCACGAACTAACCAAGTAGAACGAACTTTACAAGCATAGAGGAGTACAATTGTATACTGGCATTGAATTGTATAATTGTTGAATAGGTGGCAAAATGAAAGCCGCTGGAAGCTGCCGGGACTATCGCCACCTGTCGCCACAGGATGATGAAGCAGTTATTCTAGTTGTTTCCACATCACATAGAGCAGGCATATATAATCAGCCTTGAGCCCAGTAGGGATAAAGAAGAACATAGACAATTCACCCAAAATATCTGACAACAATATTGTTGGATTACCTAGTTGATGGAGAAATGTTCTGATTGAGTTAAATATTATTCCTGGTGAGGTTGGCACTAATGAGAGATCTCTCAAAGCCTTATATCACTAACTGATCTATGCCCAGGGGCTTGGGTTATAAACGCAGGACTTGCAAGATTTAATCATCTCACAACAGTAAAAAGGGGGGGGCTCTCAATTCTTCCAACGTAACTATATTACATGCAAATCGGTACACATCGTGTAGAGAGGCGGCCGTGTGAAATCCAATCACCACCTCTCTGAATCAGCAATAAAATCCCTGGCGTGCATCATCATTATTGCTATTGGCTAACCAAATATGCAATGCTTATCCGCCCCATACACGGCCAGCAGATATTTCCACCATCAATCTTGTCTCATGTCTCCCAGCAGGCATAACCAAAGTGAAATATATCCAACTTTGGCCGTTGGGGGATATAACAAATGACAGCTTGTTGTGGCGTCAAAGTCGTCCAGGTCCTGAGCCTATAGCTACGCGGGGCGTTTGGCTCGTATTCGCCTAGGGCGAACGGTGCTGCCGTCACTGCTAACACCTGATTCAACGAGACGACCATGTTCACTCATCGTTATCCATGCCCAGATGGCCATGCTGATGAGCCCCCCCAGTAATACGGAGAGCTCCACGCCAACCGATGTGGCAATCCAGGTGGGATACTTGTCGGTGTACCACAAGATGACACCAGCCGAGAACTCGATAATAACGAGGTTGAGCATAGCCAATGGAGTCCAGGCGAGGATCTTTCCCATACGGCTTGGTTGTTTGCAGCCTTCGAATGTAAATTGCAGCATCGTAGCAGAGGTAATAGCTGTGACAGAGGTTATCGTGGCGCTGATTAGCAACCTACACGCTATCTCCGAGCGCACCCCCATGTCTTCAGCCTGGAGCACGCCAAAAACCATGGCTGTCAGGGACATGACTCCCAACGTAGCGACAAGCGTATTGAAGTCGTCATAATATTGCAGCAGCCTACGGAAGACAATAATCGATGATGTATCGGCTAGCGAGGAGAACATGGTTAGTTCTAGGTGTAGAAGGTCTGACTTTTAACATACGCTGGGTCATGTTTGGTTTTGAGCCAAGTCGACGACCACCGGTTGGATTGTAAGGCACGGTATTGACCAGAGAAGTACGTGATGCTGAAGACAGTGGTGGTGTTAGATTATTGAGGCGCGGTCGATGGGTAGGTCGGGATATGTACAAGTTATAACTGAGCGCGCGGGCGTTTCAATGATTCCTTTGATCTCAGAAGTTGCTTCCGTTTCTTGCCGTTCCGCCCCAACTACAACTTCTGGCGTGAGTGGTCGATTATCACTGCATGTTAGGTCTACACCTTGTAACTCCTGAGTCGGATTGATAGCGTTGGCATCTACTCCAGCAAAATCGTCGGGTCGGATTGTTGTTCATGTTGAGAGGTTCAATTTGGCTGCCCTCAACAGTCAAATTCCCCCAGGCCAAGAACTGGATGTTTTTGCGCACATGTAGTGTGGGACTCTAAGCTTGAGGAAGGTAAAAATAGGATGGAAAGCATCTTAATGTAATATTAAGCATGCCGATACGCAGCAGTCGGACAACGTAGGTTCCGCAGTATGGCGCTTCAAGACGAAAAAGTATAATAATGTCTCTCTGCCGCGAGCTTGCTTAGTTCTCTTGCTACTCGAGTCCGAGGCCTTTCTGCTATGCCGACACTAATGTGTTTCTGTGTCTTGTGAATTATGAATGCTCCCTCATATACACTGCGTGGCAACGATGAAGAGAGTGAAGAACATGATACATCGGACAGTTATCCTTGTAGCCCAAGTCTGTATACGTCAGTTGTACGGGCCACTACCACACGCCCCACGCCAGAGGCTTGCACACATTCCTGGCTAATCAGGGTCGGCTATCTAATCGAATGGATTTGTCCTTCCTGCAGAAACGTAGAACCTGTTCTCTTTTTTGAGTGCCACTATTGTGCACTCAAAAGGTGTAGGGCTTGTGCCGAAGCTTAACACGGTCCTAGCTCCAACGACTGAGCGTCGGGTCTCGTGCACATCGGCAGAAGCAAAGCTTTGATTGAGCGGGCTGCTCGCCATCATACCTTCTGAGATCTACTCAACTACTGGGCATCGAGGTGCAACGGCAGCGACAATCACAGCAAGGGTGGGGGCTGTGAGGGTTTCGTACGGCATCTTTGATGACTTGATCACCGGTAACGCCCCAAAGCCCAGATGTTGTATAATGGCATTAATAGCTTGTGATACACAGCCTGTATTTATTAGCCTGGCTAGCCCTCAAACCATTCACCCCCATTAAGACCGTGCTAACCCCTTTCTTTATCAAATTCACCCTCCCAATGCAGAGATGTCCACATGTTATGCACTGGAAACACAGGGTCTCGATTGCGCTGCTATCTTGCAAATACACTCAGGTCCTCTGTGCTTCTACAATCCTGTTGCACATCCTCCGCTAATGATGCTATCTGGTTGATGATTTGGAGACATTTGTACAGCATTGACTCGCTCTGGCTTGCCTTTTCAGCCTGTTGCCTGAATCGCTGAGCGAGATGTTCGTGCTCTTCACTCAAGGACTCTAGTTCCTTCTGCAAGCATTCTCTGCTGGCTGCCTCCGCTTTCAAGCTTTCTTCTATCGAGTACAGCTGACATGTTTGTGTGCCCAGCTCCCCATGCGTCATTGCCTCAGACTCGGCAGAGAGGACACTAGAGGCTGGCGGGTAGGTGGATGCGTGGTACATGCCGAGGCTCGGATGGTCGGCGTTGATGGCTGTCTTCGCAAAGGTGACTGCATGGAAGCTCTGCCCGACCTCCCGGCAAAGTTCTTTGTGCGCCGTCAAGCCGTGGTCGCTCAAGTTTTTAGAAAAGAGATGAGCGACCTCGGCCGTAAAAACCCAGGTGTAAACATCGCTCTGTTTGGTTACAAGCCGAACTTTCGAGGGTTCGATCATGATGCCAGTTCTCATTTCTTTACTAGAGTCAGCATTTAGCACACTTGTTCCAATCGAATCCGTCTTACTTATGTGGGCGGCAAGTTCGTCCCTACACTTTTTTACGAGACACCGCCGTTCTTCAATGGCTTGGTTTTGGCCCAGAGCATCGAGTGTTACAACGAAGTTGTCCATTCTCGCAAGCTTGAGTCCTTTTGATGGATTGGCGTTGTTTCTAGCCCACCGATGCCGGGTATCGCTGGGTATTTGAAGGGAGACACAGCTGAACGGGTAGGTCTTCGTGCCTGTGCTGTTTCGTATTGCACAACCGAATATACTGACATGCGTCGTGTGGTCCACATATTTGACTCCGAATGGTCGGTGAATACTGGCTTTGCGACTGTTGGTCAGAGGGCCAAATAATACTTCAGGCATGTTTCTTTCGGCAAGGCCTAATAAGTTTTAATTTTTCTTCTTCTTTTCCCATTTGAGCAATCAAGCTTAGCCATCCAATCGAGAATGCAGTACGCGTATCCTAGATACAGGATTCGTCTCCTGGAAGCACTATGGGATCCTCGGACTCTTCCTCCAAGTCCTCAACTCCTGTGCCTGGTCTGTGCAGCGAGAGTAATCTTGCGATAGTTTGGTTCTGCACGTCCTGCACGCCCCGCATGTAGTGGATTGTCTCCTTCAGCTCGCCTAATTCCTGGCTCACCTTGGCCATTGTATCCAAAAGGCTCTTATGCGGAGTCTCTATGTGACTTTTTGTTAATCTTTTATCATCGAGGCTGCCATGGACGCAGGTCTTTGACTGGCTTGCAACATCGGCTGATTCCCCTGAATCGTTTCCGGTGAAATCCCCGTGTGCAACGTTCGTCCTTAGTGTCTGACGTTGTTTGTGGTGCGGAGAATGAAAATAACACATGGCTGGTGATTCTGGAGCCAATGGTGCCCCCTTAGTTCGGAGATGAATGAAGTACAGAGGTGGTGGATTGGCTAACTGGGCATGCCGATTTATAAATGCGTTTATATGCCCATCCTTGCGAACATCAGTGTTACTGCAGCGCTATTCAAGCCGAGGCCCAAATTGGCCACGGGCCGGTGTTCAATCATTGTTCACCTGAAAGCCGGACTGGTGGATTCACGTCGAAAGATGATCAGACACTTGAAATGCAGGTGTAGTAGCATTATAGCTATCTCGTAGTTTTCCAAATTCCTTTCCGCCGCAGGTGAAGCGCGAACAAGGCTAGCTTGAGTGGCAAGACCTGGTAAACCATCCCAAATAAATACCAATCCTGGAATGCGAAAGCAATTGAGGTAGCCTCAAGAGTAGGCTTGCCTTCTCTGCGTGCAGGCACAGAGATGGCGAGGCTGATTGAAAGAAGCCTGCATGCCGTCTTTGCGTTTCGTGATCATGAAAACACCGTAAAACGCTCGTAGAAACGAAGCAGCTGGATCTATTAGCAAAAGAGGGCATTTGGCAGGTGGCGAAAAAAATAAACCTTTTGCGGGCATTTTGTATGCAATAACTGAGCTTTATGCCTTGTCTTCTCGCCTCCCTTCCATGTAGCGTAAACGACCAAGTCCCCGTTGTCAGTATCCTCGCAGCCATCAATGGCCTGGATGTGATCTTCCCAAGAACCGACAGGGGGCCTCCACTTTAGCTTTTTAGAAATGCGGGGAGAGGGGCCGAGTCTTCGAGAGGAAGCTTTGGGAACATGACCGCCAGCACTCTCGTGGCGTTTGGTGTCGACCGCCTTGTTCGACTCCTTCATGCCGCTCGACTTTTCAGCGAGCCGATCGAAGTACTCTCGAATCATTTCCTCGCCAGAGATTCTGCCATGACCCCGAAGAACTTAGAAAAGTGCCGTGGGGCCCGAGAGATTGCATCACTCACCTGAGGTTTTCCATAGGCTCCCATGTCCAGTCTTTTTCATCTTCATGACCTTGCCACTTGACTTGGAACTTTGTGTTTCCCTACAAAGAAACAAGATTGAAATTGGACATCAGCCGCTCGATTCTTTCCAAAATGAATCCAAAAAGAAATCTGTTTCGTTTCAAGGCCTCTCGCTGACTATGATGGGCTCGAGAGAGGGGACAGCGTCACAACGGAGATGCATTAAGCGGCGGGGGTGGCGTTCTCACATTCTTGTCCACAGTATTCTTCTGAATCGAGTCTACTATGAATCTTAGAGCCGTCAGTACGCATTTATCATAAGCCCCGTCGCATCAAGCCTTACATGTCGCTCTTAGACTTGCATTTCCTTTTCTGTTTGACCATGTCGTCAGTGGTGACAGGTTGTTGTTCAACCGCGATGTCTGTCACGTCTACACGGATATTGTTGCCTACGTGGCTAAATTGGCGTAGCTTTGTGTCAGAAAATGATGGAAAAGTCAATCGAAAATCTCTAGTTTAACCCCGGCTTATAACTGCCGCATTAGGTAACTGACGTATGAGCATCGTGAGGGTAACAAGAGCTACCGGTATTGTTGTCGTATGTGGCCATGAAGTTTGTCGTGCGTGTCCTACCTTTGATGGTGAACTCGATGGTACAGATTGTCTTCACAGCACGAAAAATGGCCTGTGGCACCTTTTCTGGACTTCTGGGGAGGATTTTTGGACAAGTGACATTAATTGAGAGCGAGAAAGGCCGATAGTTAACATGTGCAGCACTGCGGTGTGCGTTGATTCTACTCGCAATCGCCCAGAATTGGCCTATGGCTTCTATGTAGTATACAGTATACAGCTCAAGGCGTTTATCGAACGCGGTGCTATACGGCCATTAACGGCTCCCCTCCCACTTTCCATCTAGGTACTTATGTACACAAGACCACGCTTGCCACGGGACCAAACTCCAGCGCGAGAGATCGGTTAAGAAGCGGCCTGGATCTTTGTGAAACGAAAGTTCCCGTTCTTCAACCTGTATCATTCAAATGAAAATCACATCTGCTGTATGTGCCCTGTTCCTTGCGATGGAAACCGTTGCGTTGCCAATCAACATGCCTAAAGGGCGCTCGATTTTGGCCCCGCGGCTAGTAAACTCGAAGCGAGACGAGGCGCAAGATGATTCAGATGAGTTTAGAACACCGAAGGATAGTATCAAGTGCTTGGCTGGCGGCTGTAAAGACAGTTGAGAGCTGCCTGTCATATAGGGATCGAATGTCTTTGGAGAACCCAAGTCCTGGGTACAAGATACCTCAACAGCCTATGGGTTCCCGACAATCCATTGCCCCTACAGTGACACTTGCAGAGCACAGCAGTTAAAATATGCCAATCACGATCAACAACGCAAATTTGAACCACTACTAGACGTGATACGAACAGCAGAGCGCATCTCGGTCGTCGAGCATGTATGCCAAACATATCTACATAGAGCGTAACGAGCAATACCACGGTTTCATCGGTAGCCTAAATAGCTGTGTCTCATGGGTTGCCACTCCGAAACCCAACAGTCCCCTCCTCTCAGGATCAGCTGCCGCATAACCTGCAGTTGCTCTTGGCCGTGTGTATTGTCTTAGGAGCTTGACGGGACATGCCTATGCCCTATAGACGCCATCAAGAATGACCACTTCCCTGTATCTCTTGTCGGCCCCCGAGTCTTACAAAAAGAGGATCATTTGAACCACCTCAGTCACCTGGCGCTTCTTCAGCCGACAAAGTTCCTCCACAGGTCGAGGTTAGTGCTCGCGAATGCACCGTAGGCTTCGAATGGCGAAGCGGCCTGACTTCTAACCAATGGTCCCCCCACTCCAGCGCTTCCCCATCTCTCAGCAGCTATCATCGCAGTGTCTCCCTGAGGCATCCGGGTCGGACCATTCCTAATCCGTGCCTGACCAGATCCAGTCTGGACCCGGTGACTACCTGGCCGTCCATAAAGCTGTACATGAATGTGGTAGCGTGCACTCAAACACGCCATGGAAGCTTATCGTAATCGACAGAAAGTGTCCAGAAACAGCTCACCCTCTGCAAAGCTAGATATTGGACCATTTTCCCAGTCACGATAGATTTAAACGGTAGACGGGTACCTCAGCCAGTCACGTCCACCATACAGGTTATCCTTTCGTCCTCAAACATAGGCAACATTGCCATCATGATAACCCGGTCTCAAAAGAAGGCCAGCGGAAAGCCGAGCCTTAAACCCAACAGGATTCGCCGGAATTACAGCACAGCGAAGGAACGTAACAACTGGGAATGTTTACAAATTGATCGCATGGAACTCGAAGAGTCGACCAGACGTTTCGTCATTTTTGTAAAGTGGCCTGGTGGCAACATATCCGAGCATGATAAGGAAGAGATCTATATCAAATGTCCCAAAAAGGTGCGTAGAGAGCCACGGCCCTAAGATTGGACAGAAACCTACTGAATTCTCACGGATAGATGCTAGAGTTTTACGAAAAACATATACAATTTGTCGATAGAAAGGATGCTAAAAGGTTTTATTAAACTGAGTAGAGGGTCAGATACTTATGCTAACTTAGAGACTCAGTAGCGACTGTTAACGTAAAGGTCTGTGATCTATAAGCCGAGCGGCAGTTATGGATAGGCCAAGAGTTAGGTATTTTATGAAAAAACACAATGCCTCTAAAATACAAGAATAAAATTGTTTAAAAAAGAAAGTCTATAGATCTTCGGTATAAAAATTACCAACTCCCTGGGGGTCCAATGACCTCCAGAATAGGGTTGCAGGGCCATATACAGGGTAATCAAAAGATATCACGATGTGTCTTATTAGTAAGGGACGACTGCCGATTTTATCATATATACTAGAAGAAAAGAAAGCTCAGGTAATATAACAAGCCGAGGTCCACTACCTAAAAGGCTTAAGAGGTTAGTAGGAGAGCGATATTAGACCGCTTTCATCTTGTAGGAATCCAGACCCCAGGATCAATTACAACGGCCATATTGATGACGTGTAACATCTAGATATTAGTTGGTGATTAAAAAGAAAAGCAGACTATATCGAGAATATCATCGGTGGAAACGAAAACCATCGTAGTCTATTACTGCTGACCACTACCACGTACTCAGAGTAGAAACGTGCCCAAAGATTAGCGGCTTAAACGGGCGCTTTCTAGGCTAGCTAGCCATTCTGGGAGTAGGGATATATGTTAAATTCAGGCTTTGGCTACTAGCTGTCTCTTCTGGGTGCGAAGGTGCGTCCCGTGGTCGGAGTGTCGTTGTGCACTACAAGCCGGTAGGAGTGTGGATGGCTGAATACTGGACGCTTATCAATTTCTTCTACATAAATATATTATTCACTCCCACAAGCCCTTCATCATGATAGAGTCTAGTTCCTATGTAAATTCATGATACAAGCAGACCAAACTCCATTCAGATCTTGTCGACATGCATCCTGGCGATTTTCTCGCATCGCCTTGGCGGATCAAGATGATTGAGAGGATTCGCCGGAGCACTAGGGATCAACGTGAGGAATGGATCCGTGCGGCCGGTTACAATCTATTCCAACTCCAAGGTGATCAAGTCTTTATCGACCTTCTCACCGACAGCGGGACCGGGGCGATGAGCGACCGCCAGTGGGCGGCTTTGTTACTGGGAGATGAGACATACGCTGGGTCATCCTCCTTTTCTCTCCTCCATGGAA
This sequence comes from Fusarium drepaniforme, assembly GCA_012978555.1. Classification (NCBI taxonomy): domain Eukaryota; kingdom Fungi; phylum Ascomycota; class Sordariomycetes; order Hypocreales; family Nectriaceae; genus Fusarium; species Fusarium drepaniforme. The sequence goes on from JAALXN010001097.1 coordinate 10,479, forward strand.
AAGTAAAGACCCTACTCGGATTCCCCCACATCCTTCCGGTCCACCAGGGCCGTGCCGCCGAGAACGTTTTATTCTCTGTACTCGTCAGCAGGGGCAACGTTGTGCCGGGAAACTCTCATTTCGACACGACAAGAGCTCATATCGAATACCGACAGGCGACGGCGGTGGACTGCCCCCTCGACAACGCCTTCCGCATCGGCGAGCATCACCCTTTCAAAGGGAATGTCGACTTGCAGAAGCTCAAGGCCGTTCTAGACTCGGAGAATAACAACGTACCGATGATTGTTGTGACAGTCACCTGCAACAAGACCGGTGGTCAGCCAGTGTCCCTAGACAACATGCGTCGTGTCAGGGCACTTGCTAGAGAATACCGCATCCCTGTGGTTTTTGACTCGGCACGATTCGCAGAGAATGCCTGGTTCATTCAGAAACGGGAGCCCGGCTACTCCCACAGGACTATCGAGGAAATTGTCTGGGAAATGCATCAGTGCGTAGACGCCATGGTGATGAGTGCCAAGAAGGACTGCAATGGCAACATCGGGGGCATCTTGGCGATGCGCGACAGAGGCTGGTTTCCACAAGCTTCGGACAACGTCATTCTCTTTGAGGGATTTACGAAGTACGGCGGAATGACTGGGCGAGATATGGAGGCTTTAGCCATCGGTCTCGATGAAGCCATGTGCTCTGACTACTTGGACTTTCGCATTGGCCAGGTCCAGCGGCTTGGAGACAGGTTGATAGCAGCTGGTATCCCCATCCAGCGGCCGGTCGGTGGCCATGCAATCGTTGTCGATGCTGGTGTCTTCTTGCCTTTAGTTCCCAAGGACGAATACGCCGCCCAGGTGCTGGCCGTGGAGCTGTACCTTGAGGCCGGTGTGCGGGGTGTGGAAATGGGTACGCTGATGAATGATCGGGACCCAGACACGGGTCGCGACCGTCACGCAAAGGCTGAATTCATGCGTCTGGCCATTCCAAGGAGGGTCTACACGAACGATCAGCTGGACGTCGTAGCCCAGGCCCTCATCAGAGTCTACCGCCGCCGATCGACCATAGTCAGAGGATTTCGAATTCTCGACGAGACCAAGAGGCTCAGACACTTTACGGTGACATTGGAGAGAGCAGGGAACTTCGCGGACGCCCCCGTGGGAGCTCCTGGAAGTGATAAATTGTAAATGATAATGGCTGACCAAGGTGGAAAGGCCATTTTCCAACAAGTGTTGAGTGTTCTGCATATGCAGTTGAAGTTCCCGTTGTCAAAATTAAACGCTGGGATGAATATATTGCGATTTTAGAGATAAACACATTCAGGACATGTCATTGCATAAGAGCATCGCGAGTCGGAAGGGCACGTGAAGTGGGCTCCTTCAGGTGATGAGAAAGGCAACCTAGAGGGAAAATGTAACAAGTCAATGTCCGCCACGCTCAGGCTGTTGTTAGTTGATTGAATTTCTCCAAGGCCGCCTCCGTCCGGGTAATTTTCTTGATCGAATAATGTGCCAGGCGAGCTGTTCGAAGATGAGAAGAGGGAAGAAAGCAGACTTGACCACCACTGATTCCTTGTCGCGAAGGAGTCGCCTAGATTTTCTCGGTCTGCGGCTTGGCTCCTTCTTGAGCGGTCCATTCTGTACCTATAGTTTGTGTACGGGAGCATCTACCGTCGATTCAGGACATTCTCAGTGACTCAAACGTGCTGTTCTTACACAGCATCCAATGCGACGTTCATCAGACGATCTTCCAAAACAGGACACCGTTTAGAACCCATAACGCGTCGGCAGCCCGCGTGATATACATTATGTCATTTCTTCTGCTTCTTTCTTCTTGTCCCTGGGCTCGACTATAACTTCCTCTCATAGTTGTTTCCGCCACCCATCAAACCCGCGTCAAGCCCTCCAAGGTCTCCTTCATCATGCTGCTCACAATACCCGAAGAGATCATCTGTATGATTGCAGAGCAGTGTTCACTGAGAGACCAAGCTTCACTGGCACGCTCGTGTGGCCGGTTGTATGGGATATGCAATCGCATCCTGTACAGCAACGACGCTCGGAACCACAGGTGTTCTTCTGTATTCCATGCTATAGCCTGGTGCCACGACCAGATCCTCGCTCTGAAGACCCTCATGGCAGCCAAGGCAGGTGGAGCAGATTTCAAGCAATGCCATGACTCCCGTAATCATCATCCCGCGTCCCTCCACCACTCTGACGCAACGCTGCATTCTCCAATCCACCTGGCAGCCAGGCGCGGACTGGATGGCATAATCTCCTTCCTGATCGATCAGGGTATCCCCCCAGATGGGCCAGAGGATGCAAGAAGAACACCACTAGCGGAGGCCATTTTGCACAAGCAAGAGTCGGCTGCTACCCTTCTGGTTCATCGAGGCGCGTCCGTCGGGCTTCAGCCTCCGCAGTTCGAAGCGTACTGCGCTGCCATCCGCGAGGGCCTCGCAGAGCTTACAGAGGTTATCATAAAGGAGAAAGGCATCGATGTCAACTCTAATGTTGGGTACGGTTGCACGGGATTCCTACTGGCTGCGTACTACAGACAGGGCCGAGTTTTGCGTGTCCTCCTCAACCTTGGAGCCGAGGCGAAGGGGACATTGCGGCATTTTAGCCAGACTCACTCGTTCGCATCTCTCTCGTGGACCTTGCAAACGGGTTCCTTAGCCTTGCGGAAACACCTGGGACCCAGAGGGCTCCTTGACCTGGTCGTATCCGTCGTCACGGAACAGGTGGCGCCGATTCAAAAGAGCCAACAGGTGGCCGCATTGCACTTACTGCTGGATCTGTTGCAGAGGGAAAAGTCTGCCGCATATTTGGGATCCGCGTTCCCGACGGATGAGTCAGACCGCTTCCTGGATGCCCTCATGCAGAGAGTACTGTCGGTTAATCGAACAGATGCAGCTATCGCGTCGGCACTGCTGCAGTATGGCGCCCGAATTCGAGTGGGCATATTCTTGCAGCTTCTGGATGTCCTCAATTCATCATCCTTTTCCAAGGACACTTCACGCTGCTTGCGTCGCTATCCCAAGCTCCTCCAAAGCTTTGACTACGTATATTCTTACTGCGTCAGCCTCGCCCCCTCAAAAAGGAGTTTCACGGTCGACTACTTCATCGAGAATGTACCGAATAAAGCCGTTCGACTCGTGCAGGAATTGAACCGGTTCGACTTGCCACTTACAGCCAGGGGAATCCAAATGATGGGTCTCAGAATAGCTAGAGAAGGGAGCCGGGAAGCGCAGTCCGGTAGTGCAGCTTAGTCTGTGTTGACAAGTTAGCTCATGCATGACGCGTCGTTTCTTGCCGCGTTTTGGGCGCGTCTGACATCTTTATCTGGCGATGCTGATGTACTATAGATAGCTGTGGCGCTTGCATGTCAGCGAATGGAGAGGGGGGAGTTGGACGTTGACAGAGGTGCACGCGAAGCTCTCCTTTGTCCGTCTGCATCCAGGGAAACAAGCTCTGCCATAGAGTCGGACCGTGGGACTGCAAAAAAGGGAAAAAAAAAAAAAAAAAGGACAAGAAAAGAAGAGAAAAAGCGGCAGGCAGGATGTTCCCGAGGCTCTAAACAGTAACTATGCGATGTGCTTCATCCGCCACTATCTCCACTTTGGCACATGATTAGCTTCGCACAAGGGCCTGTGGAGAATACAACCATCCAACCACTTGTCTACTGCTTTCTCGTCACCACTGGGGAATAAATACCGATGTCAACCGTCAAGTTTTCGGCAAGAACATCGGAGGTCCCAGTCATTTCTTTTCAGCGCCCATCAGCATCATTCCTCTTCCAAACGCACATCCTTTCATCGATCATTGGCTTCCTCTTCGGACGTACTCCCACCATCGAGATGGACGCATCACTTGAGCTTCGTGTTTTTGCCATCGCGACGATCATCCCAGTGGTAGTTCAAACTCTCTCGGCGATCATCCTGTATGGTCGCAATTTCAAGTCTGTGTCCGAATCCAAGGCAGTGCATCCGAATGGCGCCCAAAGGATGAAGGCCGCTGTTCGAGGGCAGATGTGGTTTGGCGCCATCTCAACGCCCATGACATCCACATTGTTGGTGGCCTCTTGGTGCTATCAAATCGAAGAATTGCAGAAGGTTTTCTGGGTGCTTATAATCCTATCTTCGTCTCTATTTCAGGTTCACCAGACATCACTTCCCTTGCATACAGAGCACCAGCTAACTGCTTAGGTTTTCTCCTTGCCAGAAGAAGCCCTTTCAGCCGCCGATGCCCTCCATGACAGCAACCCCTACAGCGAGTTCTGGGATCAAAATGAGCCAGTCTTTGCGGTCTCTACCATCCCTCTCATATCTTTTGTAATTACCACATTGGTCGCCGTCACTCTACGAGCCGCACTACCCGCTTATTGGCCGACCGCATGGGCCATGTGGATGGCTCTCGGCTGCGTTTTGAGCATGGCTCGGTCTTTTCGTTACTTGAGCATCTTTGATGAGTCGGGAGACCGCTGGAGGGCGTATACGCTGGTCACAGCTGGCTGTGTTATTCTTGGCGCCTCAAGTTTGGCCCGAGATCAGGCATCGACCAGAGTCGTCCTTCTGGGAGCGAATCATGTCGTTTTGGTAATCAATAGGATGTGGACGATGTGTGGCATGGATAGCGTACTGAGAGCAGAAGAGGATTGCAAGAGTGTAAGATCTGCATCGTCGTCGGTTTTCTCGGATGGAAGCTGCAACAAGAGCGAAGTTTGAGTGGCCTCTCATTGCCCGGGCCAAATTCAACAACCCAGCGTTATCAACGAAGGGGTGATGAAGCAGAGCCGCGGCAAAAACGGGGGAAGGGTCAAAGATTGTGCAAAATCATGTTCGAAGTAGCTCAGTTCGCTGAGGTTGCTTTCCCCAGGTCGTGGACACAAGCACGCACCACCTCTTGGGACATCCTTCCCACGGGAACTGCTCCGGGGCCTCCCTCGTCTCCAGCACAGCTTATCTCAAGTCATATCATGCTTAACAAATTGCTCACGAGAAGAGCTTATTTCATATCTAAGAATGTACTGTTGAGTTCACATCTGGCCATCAATAACCAGTTTCGCCGACCACGTTAATGCCAGTCACAGCCCAGCCACTCCCCTCCAACCTCACCTCGCTCGTTAGGCCTAGCTGAATATTGATGTGAAGACTGGAGTTCGATCTGGCTGTCGACGTATCGGCCGCGTGCTCGCTGGGTGTCTAATAGACAGTGAAAGTATTATTAGCTTCTTTGCTTCTTCATTGTTCGCTCGCTAGAAGATAGGGCTGTAGCTTACCGTGATGTTCACAGCGATAGTGACTGGTGATTTGTTGACCTTGCGTCTCTTTTCGTGCCACCCGTTGCCTTCAAACCTCGCCGAGAAGGAAGGGGTGCAAGGAACGACCCTTGTGGGCGTTGCCGGTTCCGGACCCGGCTCTGTTGGTGTGGCCGCCTCTATGGACGATCTTGGTGCAGTGGCGGAAGAGGCTGAGCCTGGTCCGGTAACACCCTCAGAAAATGACTCGCGCCTTCGACGGATTTTTTCCTTATGCCTTCTTCTCTCTTCCGTCGCTGAGCGGTCCCGAGATCGTAGTTTAAGTTCGTCCTCGTCTAAAAAGGATTGTGTGAAGAGCGGGCTTGACATTCTAACTTTGTGCGCCCAGCAGCTTTGGCGAGTTCTCAGGAGGAATATGATGGAGTGGGATGGAGTGAGTCAAGGCAAAGGGAGGTGGACGGATGAGCAGCGTGAAAGGGCTAAGGGAATTCGACCCCTTTTAAAGCCACCACCGTTACCACCAATCATCCATACATCCGTGCCAGAGGGGTGGAGAGCGTGAAGTTTTGGCGCTAAACTCCTTCATAATCCTCACAGAGCACAAGACGATTGTGTCACCTCTAATCTTCAGTCTCCTACACCAGCGGAGCCAGGTGGGAGGAAGGATTTGACGGCCCCCGTTGGATGCAGGCCGTTGGTGGGGAGACACCGGCTGAGCTGATGCCACCAAGCATCGGATTACTCTTCGGAGAGCGGCCAGGATATTTCGGCAAGTAGGCTGGGTCATGCGAGCTGCCTTGAAGGGTGCGCTCGGTTACGAGTAGAAGCAGAACACAGCTACCCCCAGAGACGAGGCTATAGATATACCTTGTTCGAACTCCCTACGATGAAAGAGGGCGATATACAGGTCCGGTTTTCAGATCACGCTTCAGGGACAGTGAGCAGCGAGGCGGAGGATGTAGAAGAATTCCAGGGCAGCGGTCGAGAAAAAAAGATTCATGGGTTTCTGCCGTAGGTAGAACTCCACACGTCGATACAGAGTTGGTCCGTTCTGGTCGCGAACAAGCCTCCCACTTCTCAGCCAATCACGGTGGCATTGCAGTTGGATGTTGGTCTAGCAAGGTGGGCTGTTATTGGTTCAGCAGATTTACATTATTTGAGCCAGGAGGAATGTATGTCAAGACATTTGCGAAGACATCACTTGTCGACCGTTATTAGTGTGCAGCATGTGTAGACTGGCGAAAATTTGCTGATAGAAACATATTTCCATCGAGTGAACGTTGGAAAAGCATCAGTAAAATGCATTAGTTTTCCGCCAGCTGCATATTTCTAGCTGAGATTCCTGACAATCTGCCTTTCTACATGACGATGAACGAGAACCACGAGCCTGACTTGGTGATTGAAGAAAAGCCCAGGTAAACCGCCAGGGGTGGCATGCGCGGGAAGGATGCCGGGTACCGATAATGGAACAATCTAGCATAGTAATCAAGTGTAAGTATCATTACTTCCGGCAGATCTGAAAATGTCGGTTAGAGGTCTTGTTTTTTACGAATGCGTTGGGTCCGAGTCTCGCAGCGATACTTTGCCCTGTCCACTTTTGGTCAGGGCTTTGAATTACAGAGGGCCCATTGCCGGCTGATGCGAGTGCCCGGCGGCTTCAATGGGCCATTTTGTGTTTGTAATGGTATCACCGAACCGAATATTATACAGTATGTGTTTTGAATTTAGATCGCTCAAATCATTCAAATGTACCCCTACGCCGTTTGGAATGGCCTTCTCACCGCCTCTCAGCCCTTACGAAGCGCCTCGCGATCGCTTCTCCTTCCACCAGCATGGATACTCACTCTCGACGTAATGGCCCCCCGAAGTCTATCAAGGCCACAATGAGGGCTCTGCAGTATGTGAAGATGCTTGCCTCTGCTGCGTATCAGTTCTCTAACACTGCCTCCAGTTATGACCCGGCTGATCAGAAACTGCATCTTAACGAGGTGGAGATCCCGAAGCCAAATGAGAGCGAGATATTGGTCAAGGTCGTCGGTGCATCACTCTGCCACTCCGACTGCCTAACCTTCGATCCGGGCCTCGCCATGAACGAGGTGAAAGTTCCTACTACCCTAGGGCATGAAGCAACCGGCATCATCACGGAGGTCGGGAAGCACGTGAGGCAGTTCGAGGAAGGGGACGCCGTCGGTTTTCTTCCTTTTAGTGGGTGTTTTGAATGTGACGCCTGCACCACGTGGTAAGTGCACGAGGCCTTGGCCGCGGGAGGACGGGTTTATCTAATGGTCGACAATAGGTCAAGCGTTGGATGTCCACAAGGCTTGAAAGCACAAGGGTTTACTTGCGATGGATACTTCCAGGAGTATGTCGTGGTCGATGCCCGCAGTGCCGTAAAACTCCCAGCAAATCTCGACATCGCCTCTTCGGCACCCCTTTGTTGTGCAGGCGTCACTGCGTACAACGCGATCAATCAATGTCAGCTTACGCCCGGAAAATGGTTAGCTGTAATTGGCGCTGGATGTGTCGGACAAATGGGCATTCAGTACGCCAAAGCCATGGGGCTGAATGTCATCGCTGTTGACATCGATGGAGGCCAGCTGGATGCCGCGAAAATGGTAGGAGCAGACTATACGTTCAATCCGGAACTATGTCCGACTTATGCAGATGACATCAAAATCGTTACAGAACATGTGGTGGATGCTGCTGTCAGCTTTGCGCCGTCCGAGAGAGCTTATGACGATATGCCCGGCATGATCAGATGGGGTGGCCTCCTGATGGCAGTGGGGGTTGTCGATGGGCCTCTGACGATCGAACCGTTGGACATCATCTTCAAACGATACGTCATAAAAACAGCATGTAACGGAACTGTCAGAACTCTAGAAGATTGCATTAGCTTCAGCGCTGAACATAGCATCAAGCCCTTTGTGGAGTTCATCGGGCTGGAAGATCTTCCGCAGGCAATAGAGATGATGGAAGCCGGCAAGCTTCGAAAGCGCATCTGCGTCGAATTTTAGCCAGCACTCCTTCCATAGCGCAAAATTCGGCGTCAAATATATTATACTTGACCGTTATGGATTCACTACGTTGGGAAGAGGGACTTATATGGTGTCCACTAGTGAAGTATGGGATATGTAGAATACAACCGGACGAGGCACGAAGGGGCTAGGTAGTTAAACACACTGTGGCTATCACTCTCTCATAGTCATTAATGCACCGTGCCCTAAGCAATTCCCACGGCTCCCCCTCCTGAAGAAAAATGTCCTGCGAGCATTGTTCCCGGCCAGAGAACCCCGCGCCCGTCACCAAGATGTGATCCCGACCAAGTCGACCCCGAATCATCAACTCAAATCCCCACCGACTGACCCCTCCCTTCCATCAGCTAGCGGGAAGCTATTCGTCGTTCCATACATTCTAGTATTGCCTCTTCCACTCTCGTATTGGTCACACAAGGTCGAGGCGTGGAGTTCGTCTATCAAAACGCTCTATTTAACATTGCACCATCATCAGATGCCTCATAGTAACATCTACACGTACACCCAGTCTTGTTCCAGAACATGCTGACACGTGTTCATGAGTTCGACAACCTCTGTAGACACCAATTTCTGATCTCTGATCATCTTCGACCGAGACATTGCTTTATGCATTTGCTCCGGGTCAGCCTCCTCCATTGAACCGATCCCCTCAATGTCAACGATAGCGCCGTATATCACATGGTTCTCTCGGGCGGAGTATTGCAGGTCGAATCGGCGCTGAAAACGATCCTGTTCGCCGCCCAGCTCCTCGAGGAGGCCGCGCGCGAGGGCGACTATATGATGGGCCTGAGCGTAATCAAAAGATCCTGGCTCCAAGTGTCCTTCGACTTGCATGAAGGGCGCCAGTAAGGAAGCCTCATCCCGCGCCAGCAGTTCAGATGCTGCGGCCCCGTCGTAATTTCCAAGCAGGCCCAGGCCCAGAATCTGCAAGCAGAAACAGAATTTCACCCGGGTGAGTTCATCGGCCTTCTGCAAGCAGGCTCAGCATCAGCTTTTATACTTGTTATCGGCTTGAAATATCATCATACCTGAAGGCTACGTCCTAGCATCATCCACTCGAACAGTGTTTCGTTTGCAAGTGCTTGGTCGGAAGGTATGTCGCCTGTACCTGAGCCAGCGCCTTCCATGATTTGGACCGCTCTGAAGATTCCGAACGTGTCTCGGTGATGGTGCAGACCAATACTCGACCCCCTAGCTTGCGGACTGATAGATATGTGCGACTGGAAGAACCCGGCTCGTGGCTGGATGATCCCGTATCTACGCTCTAGGACGTTGACTTGGCGAGGGGTGAAGAGATTTCAGACAGTCTTATTTTTTCCAGAAACCATGACAGCTCTTCCAGGATGTTGACTCTTCATAGCCAAGAGAAACCCCCTTCCCCCCCCACTCGGGCCAAGGTTGAGGGCATCCGTCTCCGCTGCCAGCCATTTGAGGACTTGGACGTTTAAACTCAAGGCCACCAGACACATTTGAGCCCTCCGAGTTACATTTAGATGTCACTAAAATCTAACGGCTTGGTTCCCACTTCCGCACCGTCGCTTTTGGACTCGATTCGACGGGGTTCGCAAATAGAGAACAGTAGATATCCGTCGCGCGCAGTGCCTTTAATCTCCTCACTCTCCCTGTTCCCTGGTTTTTTCCTTGCAGTTGCTTGATTACTCCGAGTGCCCTTCCTTCCCGCGGCGAGATCTCCACCGACGATTAAACCAAAGCCCGTCATCGACACATCCCTTGCGCGTTGTCATCGAGAGCGACTTGAAGAACCAATGAACGACCACGGAGAATCGCATAATTGCGATGGCCAGACTTCAGAGGCCAAAATACGGTTCAAATATGTTATAATATTGTCGCGTTCGCCCACCCTTGTCGGCAGATCTTGGAATCCGGAACAATACTTCACCGATACCTCCCTCACAAACTTTATGCATGCGACCCAACTCAGTCATGTTGGCGCATCAGGGCTACTCCTGAGACTACATGCGTCAGGGCTCTCAATGGAAGAGACAGCTTTCGACAATGAAGACTTTGCCGAGGCGAAGATGGCATTCAACCGGGCCACTGGAGAGTTGAAGAAGCGACTAGCCCCGAACAAGGTTGCGAGGGTTATGATGCAGATAGAGCCTCTATATTTGACCCCTCAGCAGAAGCCTCTATGAATATTCGGGACGGACCAGGCTTGCGAAGCACCGCGCATGAATACGGATGCGCGGAGGCGTAACAGTGTGTAGGCGGTCCAGCCACTCCCCTGTGGGGCTTTGGCTTCCTCGGAACCCTCCCTTCTTGCTGGACATGGGCTTATCTGGTTTACATCCCCACATTCAGTTCCGGTGTTTTCCAGCTTGTATTTTTGCCGCGAAAGGACGGGAGATGTGGAGGCAAGGACGAAGTCCACGGGCTCCTTCCTCTCCGAACAGCAACCCCCCTCCACGAGGACAGCGCCCTGCGTCCGTTGACATGTGCCATTGTATTACAAGCGTCAGCGCAAATCAGGTGTTTGACACGGACATGTGACCAACCAAATCAGCATGAGGAAGACCAATTGTTCAAGGTAGGTGCCCCCTGGGGGTAGCCGCATGCCATCAAGTCCTCAACCCCTTTTTCACACCCTTCATAGCATTAAAAGCCACTGCCTCCATAATCATCAATCAAGCCGCTCTATTCTTCTCTCATGACCCTGAGCCTGCCGACCGGACAGAAACGTTACTCTTGCCTTACGTGGCGAATTTGGTTTAAAACGATATTCGCGGTGTTCAACATAGGTTCGACGTCAAAACGTTCTCGTATCCAGTCGCTCATTCCCAAGACTTTCCTCACATCCCACCATGTCCCACCTCCAGGATACCATACAGGGTCTATTTCCATCACTCCAGCCTAGAGAGCAACTATCACCAGACCAAATGCATCCGGTAACAATATATTACGGAAGTTTCCTGTCTGGTCCAAACTACTGCCAACCAGAAACTATTGACCCAAGCCTCACCCTTCTTCCTACAACATCGAGGATGTTCAAGCGCGCACAAGAGACCACTCTCTCTTCCATGAACGAGCCGCCGCACTCGCCGGCTGATACACCAGATAGGTTCGCGGAAAGCTGGGTATTCGGCCCTCGGGAGTACACCTGTGAAGGCTGCCCTCTGCAGCATAGTTCAAGGTCTGTGGCCCCTCTTCATTCGCAGGTCGGCCAAGAGACTACCATGTCTGTCCCCGACCAAGCACTTGCCGTCTGTCACATCCGCCCAGAACAACAGCAATGCCAATATAGCGGTCCTCGTCTGGCCAGTGAGACCGGGAACAACCAGGGCATCACTGATGTTATGAACCAGCAACGGGGTTGTCCCGGGTCAATTGCCGATTTCCCTAGCGACTGGCCAGAGGGAGATGCACCAACTATCATGATCCCGCGGGACCCTTCTTTCATTTTCTATGGTGAAATTCTGGCAGAACCATTCGAGCAGGGGCACTTCAACTGTAGAGAGCTGCGGTCCGATGCGCCAGACGGCGAAGTCCTCCGTGTTCCTGATGACTGGGAGATGGTCTACGCCACGGGAGAAGAGAAGGTGAATCAGACAACACTTTTTGGGGCGTGCGAGAGAACGCAAGACCAT
>JAALXN010001099.1:0-23876 GCA_012978555.1 Fusarium drepaniforme
CCTCCATCTCCATATCTCGATCTTCTCCTATTCCTCTTGCTTCTGCTGCTACCAAACCACACAGCATCATACCACCAACTCCATCCATCACGTCTAGTCCTCTGGCTCTTGTGGAGCCTATGTCGCTTAAAGCTGGAAGCATCGTTAAACACAGGCCTCGAGTTGATGTCGTAAATATTAAACTCTGGTTGTTGCTGCTTTTTGCTCCGCCGAGGAAAACACATTTTTGCGAAATTGAATCAAAGCTTCTATGAATAAAAGGATAAAAGGTTTGTTTGAAGTTGGAAGATGAGGATGGGTATGCGTTCTTTATCTTGGTCTGCCAAGACAAGTGACCCCTGCAAGGTTGACCAGCTGAACGCGATGAGGCAGATTAGCACGGCTCACGGGGCGAGAGTGCGGAAGGAATGCGGAATTATCTCGAGTGGAGTGTTTTGGGTAGATTGAAGCTGGGCATTGTCGATCCTCCAGAGCCAAGACTAGGGACATCGCCAAGATGTCAAATCTGAAGCACATCGCACCTTGGCCCATGATCAGACTCTTGGCGAAACTGTCGTGTGTTTAGCTCACGGGAGATATCCCGAGATGTTCCTGCCAAGCAAACAGTTCAACAAGATTGGATCTACAGCCGCGCGATCTCAGATAACACCATGCTTCATCATCAGGTCTTCAGCGTCATTTCTATAATCTTTTAGAATCAACATTCTCAGCCTATCCATCAGTCCTAGCTCGTAGTAACCTTGATATCACACATCCATGACCCTCGAATCGACTGAACTCGGCACTCAGCATACACAGCCACACCAGGAACCTTCAAATTCACTTGAGGTCCCATTGTCTGGTTGCTTAACATCTTGAACACATGATCCGCCTGGTCTGATTCCTTTGAAACTGGTAGCAGACCGACACTGCCTGTTCTTTCCCTTGGCCTGATAGCGAGCGCTAGAGAGAAACATGCCCCTGACGAAACCACCTGAAATATGATGCTTGCCTTGACTTCTTCCGCATCACTCTTGGGCAGCCTCATGGTCATGTTTTCCGTGTATGGGTCATGTTGCCACGAGCCAGTCGGGTAAGACCGTAGAGGTTGAATCTTGGGCCAATAATGAAGCCAACACTTGCTAATCATCCCTTCTCTATGCGAGTACCCATTTCTCTTTGTCAAGAACACGGTCGTGGGTGGAAAGTTGAACGCGCGCATGGATAGCTCGACTGGAGGGGCGCGAGTACGACTGTACTCTTGAGTGTCGTGAGACTTGCGCAACAGGGCGATGCCCACCGCTGAGCCAGCACCGCCGTCTGAGAAGCAGGAGAGGAGACCAAGCTTTTGCCCGGGGTTCTTGCTCTCCTCTATTATGGGGAGTCCAAGTCGGATGCCTCGGTTGGTGATGGTTACTGGGTCACCAGTGCTTGGGTGAGGTTGAAAGTGGGAGCTCTTGCTGAAGTAGGACGGATGAGGTGCCAGGGTACCAATCGTCGAAGCAGATTCTGGAACCGAAGATGCATCCCATGCAAATATTGTATGATCGTCATACTCCTTGAGGATCTCTTCCTGAAGTCGAATGAATGCCTTTTCCCCTTCGCCGTAAAGCATAGTCATGCTTATGTCGAAAATACCGAGCAAACAGTACGCAATGTCTTCAAGTCTCGTCGTCTGCCTGTTTGAAGCCCAAGACATCTTCTGAGAAACACTCGCATCAGACAAATCTCCAGTTTTCAAAGTCTCAATGTCAATGTTTGTCCTCCGTGAGATTCTTTCTCCAAGGTCAACCTTGTTGCCGATGAACTCCCAATCTTGATCGAAAAAGTCCACCGTCATTGGCGCAAGAAGCTCTTGAAGTGTCCAACCTCTTGTGAACCAGCGAGACTGCTCTAATCGCTCCAAATTCTCGGATTTCACGTCTTGGAGATACGCGAAGCAGCATTGAGATTCCTTGTACCAGCGAAACATGGCATTGATGGACTCTGACAGCTCAGCGCTGCTGGTCTTGTCGATACAGCAAGTATCGACCCAAGCATATCTCGGCGGATCAGATAGGTGTTCGGTGACAGTTTGACAGAATCCCACAATTTTTTTCCATCCTGGTTTTTCCTCAAGATCATCGCTGTCGAGGTCCTGAAGAGTGACTTCGCCCTCACCCCAGGTATGTGATAAGATTGCATAGGGAGGGACTTCACCGATAAAGGTCTCTAGCTTTAATGTCTTGATGTTAATGAGACGCATTGTGGGTTGAGCTGGCGGTTGCTGATGTTGTTGGGTGAAGGAGGAGAATCAACTTCAACCTGAGACGTTGAGGCTGTGTGACGGATGGGTTTAGTCACGTGAAGCTATTGGTTGCCCAAGGCGCCTATGCTGGGAGAAGACTTGGCAGAAGACTTGTTACAGTATACTGTGCTAAATTTCACCTCAATGGTAATGGTTCGTTTAAATGCATGTCACAGTTTGGGAGACGCGATAAGGTTGAGAGGAGTTTTACAGATGCTCTCATGAGGGGCCACCAGCCTGTGTACCTGTCATACTGGGCAATTCGCTCTGCAAGGTCAATGTAATGAAGGGTACATAGAATAGATGAGAGAATCTTTTCACATTTTGTATCAAGTGCCCCTTGATAGTTGGCCGCCACTCCATGTTAAATGAGATCTCGAACCTGTCTCAGTTGTTACTCGGTCTGCTACACCCATCGTTGTCGTTGCCACAGCCAATCGTGACTTGAGGTTCTCCTAAGAACTGTATAAATCTCTACGATAATCATTACTTCTTACCGTATTCCCGAAGCCACCTGTGAGGTTCTGTGTGAGGGTGGCCTCAAGCGGGGGACACGGGTGTCACCTAGTGGCCTAGCTAGGGAGGCACAAGCACACGCCTCTACGACACGACAATCATCACAGATGCAGGTGCAGGAGGCTTGAGGGGATCAGCACCTTATTTAACAATGATCTGTAATTATACGAGGTACGAGGATGTGGCAATGCAATGAAGAGGGGTGGGTGCACTACGGGTCAAGTTAGAGTGTTGAGTCAGGCCTCCTAGAACGCTAAGATCACGGCGACTTGTAGGAGGACAGCATGATAAGTGGAATATCAGGGCACTGGATGGATTCAGGAACGTGGTGCTACCAAGGCTATCTCGATTAGCGTGAACTCGGACAGCTTCAAGGGACACAGCTTTAGGAGTATCGGATTGAGCGCCACGGCCGGGTTGACCAACATGCGGGTTCAACAATCGATAGTTCAATAAACCTAGGTCAAGCTATCCATATTGACAACCCGAAATCTTCATACATAGGGCTGAGACACACGTTTTTCAGGGCAGCTTATCCCACTCAAGCTTCCGACCTCCGATCTGTTGAGGGGGGACAAGGACGGGTTCTCGGATGCAGGCGTTTAATGTCGTGAGACTCTGCGAGAATTGAGTTAGATGCAGAGTACCGCCATCATGTCTCCTATCCCGACAAGAGAAAGATATGTGGTCAAGTGATCAATAGGCTCAAGTTCCGATTCATCGGGGCATTCGCCGAATCTGCTCGACGTACCGGAATTAAATGACAGCAACACAAAATACGAGAAACCGGAAACTCTAAAGAGTAAACTCAAATAGAAGATAAGTATTAGTCAATCAGTCACAAGGGCTTATCCTAGTCGCCATGTTATTCCAAATTCTTATCATTCGTCTCAAGCGTCTTGGCATTGCACCTCACTACCCCAGTTGTAACTGCTTACGCAGCCTAGGTCCGGGAAATGACCCTGCCGGTTATGCTTGTTACTTTTTCAGATACTTGGCAAGCGAACCTTTCAGAACCTGCTGTCCAGCCTCATACAACTGCGTTCTCTGATACTCCCATCCACCCTCCTTGAGAAGATTCTCACCCGGTCCAATAGCAAACTGATCATCACCCTTGACCAACCCGTCGTACATCTTGTTAATATACTCTCCAAGTGGCATACCGATCTCCCCTCCATTGACGAGATCCGGCTGGTGGTTCTCATCATGCAACTCGGTTTGCACAGCAGGCGGGAATACCTCTACCATGCGCACGTTGGAACACTCTCCCTCGCGGAGCTGCTGCCGCACATTTAGGATGAATGTGTGAAGGGCGGACTTGGAGGCATTGTAGTTCGGGGTCCGGATCATGGATGGGATTAACCCGAGGGTGGCGCTGACATATACGAGGTGTCCCTGCGTCTGCTTCTTGAGATGAGGAATAAAAGCGGCTGTCAAGTAAACAGCAGAAGTGTAGTTTGTCGTGATCTCGTCTCCGATAACATCCAGATCCACCGTCTCGGGCTTCGAAAAGTCAAAGCCCCGCTGGATACCAGAGTTGACAACCACACAGTCAAGGTCGGGGTTTGAGCGAATGACCTCGTCAGCAAAGGCCTTGACACCGGTGAGATTTGTCACGTCGAAAGCCACGGCGCTCGCATTATCCGAGCCGTGCGCCTCAACGAACGCATCAAGCCGGTCTTTACGTCGGCCGACGACGATGACTTTGGTGCCGGTCTCAATGAACTTTGCTGCGAGGGCGGCTCCGATGCCCGAGGATGCACCTAGGACAAGGGCCTTTTTGTACAGGGGGGCCATTTTCCGGGGGAAGAAAGATGACGGCGGCCGACAAGTGGAGGCTGTGATACCTGGGGTCTCGTGGAGAGGATGAAAGGTGTGTGGAATCACTGCGGGCAGTGTGCGTGGTTGATGTGCTATGCTGGGTGTGCTGTGCTGTGTTGTGCTGAGGGGTAACCTAGCCTGCAGTCCCCGAGAAGCCCGAATGAGTGGCTGATGATGTCAGCTTTTGGTGGTGAAAGGGGAGAAGAAGATGGGATGAAATATTGACCACGACATGAATTATGTTAATTATTAAATAGTCATTTTGACTTTTATCCATCGTCATAGTATTCGGATTTAATTAATTATATCTCCTGCTGGACAATAAAGTCGGATTTACTGTCGTCTCGCGACATCGGATTTAATAAAACCTCCAAAAGAGCGAGCGAAGCTCAAAGCCACAACGTTCTGCCACATTGCGCAGCACACTAACTGTGGCACAGCACAGCAAAAAAAAAGACATCCATGCCTGACCAGCTGGACAAGCTTATCTACAGCCAAAACACCAAACTAGAACAAAATAGAGGTCCCCGGCCGTGATAACTTAAGCTTACTATAAAGGTTACCATTTTAACTTGAGTAAAATTTGACCCCCCCCCCCGCGAGTCACACGGTTGTATCAGGTCGCCAAGAAGGGGCAGGACAAATGATTCAGCCCTGTCTGGACCTCGTCTGAACCCTTACCCAAACAAGGACAGTGTGTTCTTGGCAAACAACCCTCCAAAACCGGGAGGTCGAAAAAAGGAGTTGTTTGGCTTTCTCTGCGATTACCGAGGAGAACGTAGTATCTAACATTCGTAAGCTAGCTGAACATCACACATGACGAGTCGCCAGTCTGTTTCCGCGTTGAGTCGTTGCGCCCGCAAGCCGGACCGGAAGTGCGTCAATAATGCGATGCGATGCCTTTTGTTGGCTTGCAGCTGGAGAAATGCAAATGAAATGGGAATAGCTACTAACGTATGCAAGTCGTTGTGGCACCTCGGAAGAAGGGGATCTAGACTCGAAAGACACTCACTCAGCTGTCGTTGATCTATCCCATACGCCCAGACTCTTGGGTCTATGAAATGACCTTGCCCGCACCTCGGCACATGCAGGTGTTGCATGGCCGTTTATCTTGGCAAAGACCCTACAACCAAACTCTCTTTTTTCTCTTGGCGAATAACACGAACAGATATACGAGTTATCGGGAACTTGAGTTATTGGTGGCAATTAAAAATGACAAAACACCCTCGAGACTTTCGGATCTCTGTGGCCCGGTCTTGCAGACGTGGGCGGCGTCTACGACATCAACGCCTCCATTTTTAGAATGCATCTTGTCTGAGGTTCTCTGTTCCCAAACGCCCACTAAAACCCCAGGACCCTTTTTTTTTTACCCTCTCCCACAGCGTCAAACCTGTCAGAGAAGCAGAGGGCGTCTCCAGCGTCCAAGCCCCCAGGGGAGGGCGCTCTAGACCCTGCGCTGGCGCCTGTGGCGTCACATTCGCTGACAGGCCTTTGGGGTCCCATTGGGGGCAGCAGGGGGTGGAAATGTGGGATATCCGGTGAGCACTCTCTCTCAATGAATGCGTTGCAATCCCATGTAAGCCCCAGGCCAGGCGCGCCCCCTTCACACAGCCCCTGGGGGTGTGTGAGAGAGAGAGGCCTGTCATGGTAGTACCCAGATGCCGATGTGATCTTTTTAAGGTAGTGTTGGCCATGACTCGAAAAATACTTAAGATCTAAGGTCATCCTCTCGATATTGTTTCTTCTTCTTCAGTGTGTTTGAATCAGTTTCTTCAAGTTTCCCTTCACTTAACCTGCATATACTATTATTTCTTATTTTCTTCATTGTTTGGAATAGCTGGTCTCTATACCTTCATTTGAAATCGCCAGCTTTTTGGATAACTCTTCACCATGCCTGCCTGGTCTTCCCTCTTTACTCTCCTGGCAGCTTCGGCTCCCCAAGTTCTGGCTTCTTGCGCCTATGGAACTCATCTTCATCCTCGAGCTGAGGCCGGGGTATTTGAAGAACCCAAGTTTGGATACAACGGTATCAAAGTAAGTTTTTTTTTTCTCGTTTTCGATCCGATCACGATTTCATTTTAAGCATCATCCTACAATGAAACCCTACAACATGCGCAAAACCCTGAAAATCACCAATCCTTCCTTTATAGTTTTCAAGGGTCATGATTTTTAACTTCCTCTTTAGGGCCCAGTCAACTGGTACTCTCTCGACGCTGCTAATGCCATGTGCGCCACTGGCAAGAACCAGTCGCCAATCAACATGGCCAAGGGCTCGTTCAACCTCATCCCTGCATCGGAGCTGACCCTCGACATCCCCGACTTTACCGAGGGCGCCGAATTTGAGAATCTCGGTACCACCGTCGAGATCATCGCCGAGGAGGCCGGCGGTGGCAGCCTCGAGCTGGGCGAAACCTCTTACGAGCTCAAGCAGTTCCATTTCCACCTTCCCAGCGAGCATCTTGACAACGGTACCAGCATGGCTATGGAGATGCACATGGTGTGGCAGAGTGCGGAAGAGGATATCGCTGTCATTGGTGTTTACATTGACCTTGACGATGGTGCTACTGCTGCGGCTTCTGCTTCCGCCAAGATCCACCACGCCCGCGGCAACAAGGGAAAGATGGAAAAGAGGTCTGCGCTGGAGCCTCGGCAGAGTGCAGCCACACCATCCACTGTGCTTGAAACAGTTCTGGGGTCGGTTGATAAGATTGCGACCCCTGGCGCAACCACTCACACGGAGCCGCTGGCCATGTCTGAGATTGTCAAGCTCCTGACCTCTGGGTCGTTTCAATCGTGAGTAGTGACACATATTGAACATTAATGGAGTGGCTTTTTTCGCTAACAATTCCTCTAGATACGCCGGCTCGCTTACAACGCCTCCTTGCAGCGAAGGCGTCAAGTGGCTCGTCTCCAACAAAAAGGTCTCGATCAGCACCAGCACCTACCTCAAGGCCCGATCCGTCATTGGCTTTAATGCGCGATATCCCCAGAACGCCCCCGGAGAGGAGAACCTGTTGCAGCTGGCCGCAGACGCCGAGGATGCTCACGAGGGTGATGACTGAAATGGTGGTTCGTTGGTGGAGTAATAATTTGACTTGTTATACGAGGGATTTATTTTGTGCGAAAAATCGTCTGTTTGCCTGCAAAAGAATGCCTTAAAACTGTACCCAGCACAAATCTGGCAATATAGACTTTGTTGATCTTGTCCTTGAACTTTAAAGACCCTTGTTCCTTATCCAATGTGCACTTCGCCCCCGATGAGACCCTTGAAATGTGTCACGAGAGATGACGAAAGCGTAAGCGCCTGTTGGCCAAAGAACGATGTCCCCTGTACACATACAGCAAAACACGCGAGATTACGATTTCTTGTGCAGCTGCCATATCTTGACTTATTCCCCCGACTCCGAAATCCCCTCCCAACGGCTCAACCGTCGTCCGTCCCCATATCTTGGCAAAACTCTCTCGCACGGGGAGCCGCATCCCCCGTCATCCCCATTCAGGCAGGTTAAGAAGCCGATCAATGCGTGAGATCCCGACACGCGTCCGTCCGTTCCCCTCTTGGCCTCTCCACACATCCAAGCTTCGCCCATCCTTTACTTCTTGCGGGATAAGTTATGGATCGTGGAGAATTAGCTGTCAAGGCTTAGAGTTTACATATCGTTCGATATTCTTCTTGGCATTTGTGTCTTGGCAGACGCCGGTGCCTCTTTTCATCGTGTTTGATGGATACGCAATTGAGGCTTTTTTTATGTCGCGATGGCACGGACGGTCCTTGTTAAATTATACAAATTCCAGCCCGCTAAACTGTAATTTTTTATGCCATTACAACTCTGACATTATGCCTTCCCACTGATAAGCATATGCAAGGTTGCATTGTACCATCTCGTTTTCGGCATCGAGCTCGCCAAACATGGATTAATGCACTCTCCTCGGTTGACTGAACGGTGATAGTTTGACGGTCTAGACTCTGGTGGTAATTAAAAAAAAGGCTTTCAGTTGAAGAAGGCTTGAAAATAACACATCACATGCCCTATATAGTCGCGCGCCGCCTCCAAATGAGATTTTAGAGTTGGAGGGGTTTTTTGTGTGTTCAGACTTGGCGCCACCACCACCAACCCGGCAGTTCCCATGTCGTTTCCACCAATGCTACTCTCACGAGTCAAGCAAAGGGGGAACCTTCTCAACGAGATACTCCACGATTGCATCAGGACCCTTCTCGACTTGCAAGCCTTGTGGGATGGCGTGCGTCTTGATATCCGGGATGATGGATTTTGCCAAGGCTTGAATCTTATCCGACTCCTCGGGCGTCCACATGGATGCGCAGAACTGGTGTGCATCAGAAATTGTGATTCTCGATAGAAGGATAGGGTGGCATCTTACTAGTACATTCGGACGATGTTCAGTCACTTTGGGTACCACCTGGTCGATACCTGCCGAGGTGAGATACTTGATACACTAAAGATGGGACGAACATACTTTCACAGTTATCAACATGAGTAATATCATAGTCCTCCTTCAAAGCATCAATGAGCCTACCGATCAACCTCTTCGCTCTCTCAGGAGCAGTGTTGACCGTAACGAGTCTGAACGGACCTTTGCGAGTAGCCATATTGAAGATAGTTATCGCGCCAAGTCCGCCGAACCTGTCTAGACAAAGTATGGTAGTTATAAACCGCTCAACAAACCGTTATAAAGATCAACGGTTGGGCGGGGTCAAAAACGGTCCCGAGCTCGGCATCATTCTCGGCAATTTCTCCGTTGAGGGGGGTTACAGTGAACACATGCCCCCGAAACCGGATCCATCTCATCTGCGACAAGGTGATGATGTAAACATATAATAGATTCACGGCTTCGGACATATATGTTTGCCGATCGGATCGGTGGGGGGTGACACTCGCTAAACTTACTTGTTATTTGGAATTTGAGATGAAACTGGGTGGTGGTTTTTATAGATACGGAGGCGTTACAAACGTTTTTGTGTCAGGTGTCTGTGAAAATGTTTATCTCCTGTAATTACTCGTCTCCTTTCTGATAATGGTGACGAGTGGTCTGGCTTGTGTTCATTGATGTGGAATGGGATCACTCAAGTCTCGGGAACGTGACCACTTCCCTTCAAGGGGAAAGTTATCTTCCGGCATTGCAAGTGTCTAAATTACAAGAATTTCTATACCGATCTCAGCCGGGACATTGATACTCGTTGCTATCTCTACTTCACCCGCTGCGATTCGCTTCTCTAGGGTGGGAATGGCCTCAACAGGGGGAGGTTGGGTAGCCGTGACATGTGCAATCACGCCAATCTTTTCAAAAGACAGAATACCATTTTCTACATTAAATGCTGGCTTTAAAACTCCTCTCACAAGTTCAACGAGATTTCTCAATACCAAGAGGCTCAAAATCCCCCTTGCCACTCGAGGCATGGACCGGAGGCTCCTTCATTTTTCATAGTCAGAGAGTGTAATTGCGAATGCACAAACATGATGGGCCATGGCTTGCAAACTAAGGCTGGGATGCTTGCGACCCATTAAAATACTTGTTCATAGCTTCTCTCCTTTCGTCTAAAACTCTCAGATGGACTGGCAATCTCTCTCTTGTCGGGAGACCCTGGCATGACTCTCCCCTCAAACTTGGATGGATCCAGCGGAAGCTCCGCATCTCTTGCTGGACAAATCTCGAAAACCTAAATAATATGCATAATAGCTACAGCCAAGGATCTTTCCGCGATGTGGTACCTATCCAGGGCAAGCGCGCCGACCTGAACCAGATGCAAAGTGGTCCCGCTCGGTGACATCGGTAAAGTCCATGCTCTGGATGGATGTCGCTGTATCCTCTAGCGTTCGGGGATGAACATTTCCGGGTCGTGATGTCGTCTCTTATCGTGCCCAATCGCAATTGCATTAAGATGTAGCTCGGTGCCGTTGGGAAAGTCTCCAGCGCCAAGTCTCTTTCATGAGACATCAAACGTATGGAATTTCATGTACGTCTTGATACACTGGCAACCTATTTTTGACGACTTGGAGTATCAAGCTGCGGACTTTCGCTTGTACATCTGGAAAGAGAAACACGGCGTCGAGGAAGCTCTAGGTCGAAATGTGGCTAGTGTCGGCAGCGCCCAAGCCTAGACCCAAAGCCATGAAAGCAGCCTCAAAGTTCTCAAAGCTGGATAAATCTCTACTCTGGACAAGGCTGGGTAAGAAGGCCTTTTGCAAGACGCCTCTCGGATTCTCGTTTCGGATTCTCTCAAGCTTCTCCATGCTGACTTCGGGATCGGGGTGAAATCTTTCCCGGTTCTTCTTCTCCCATTGGCTTCAAGGCCAGGGGTATATGTCTAACAGTGGAAGGGTGTCGCGAGGCTGACTCCGGGGAATGTGCCCATGATCAAAGCAACTCTGGTATCCTACATGTAATCTACTGTCTATAACACCACTGTGTTAGCATTGGGATATGATGCTATGATGTGTTAGAAATGTGTTTTTTATTATAGNNTTTATTATAGTTAAAGTCGGGATAACCGATGACGAAGATCGTCTATAACACCATCTTCATTCTCCGGAATATCCATGCCAAACATCTGGAGAGAGAACACGCTGTAGGTGTAGCGCAGTATCATCCTAAAAGCTGCTCATGCGGTACAGCTTTCTCCCTGTTGACAGGCTGAAACAGAAACTTGGCTGACTCACGACGAAGGCATGGTAGAATGTGGTTGGCTCTTTGAAGGCTGGTGAGTATTGAATTGATGACCTTTCGATGCTTCTTCTACCTAGGTTTTGTCGAATCCGGCATCAAGACATTCCAACTATTGGCCATATGCTCGCTGCTAGCAATCCATAGAGGCCTTCTGCTGGTATTGACCGACTACTTATCCATCAAAGCTTTGAAAGCCCCGTATCTGATGAGATGATACGACTTACATGACGAGAATTTGTACCCCAGCCATAAGCAACGTCCACCTCTCATCTGGCTTCCTTGACCAAATCTTCCGCAGAGCTTCTAGCCCCGAGACCAAATTAGAGAAGCCGCTTCTCATGTAGTGTCTCATAAAAACATGCTCAAAGAATTCCATGTGTTCATCAAGGAGACAGCTGGCCGCAGCCACGAAGGATGCCCAGACCATCACTTGTTCGCCCGGCGCTCCGAGGGGAAAGGCTTCCAAGGTTTCTTTAAAGTGTTCAACGCGGGTTATGGAATCAGCGATGTCAAGCGCCGAAGGGGCATCTAAATGCGACGAAGTGAGGTACATATTGATCGCTTGTTGAACAAGGTCGGTAATAAACGCGAACGAGGCGCTGTGTTCTGGGTAGACGGATAAATGGTGAGTTAAACAGTTGAAAAGCCGGGAAGCATGCTCTTGTGAGGAAACAACCGCGAGACCAGATTCCTCGCTGAGTAGGGGTGCGGCATATAGACGTATCCTGTCCAAGTTGTGATCAGAAATCTCACCTCGAAGCATCAGAGCTGCAAACTTACTTGGCCACTTCTGGCAAGATGAAGTCGGCAACTTCACCACCCCCTATTGCTTCACACCCACCCATAGCAGCAAGCGCGGATTCAAGCATGCGAAATAGCATTGGAAAGTCTGAACGGCCAGTCACCATAACGCCTACATGGAGGACGAGAATGGTAATCAAGATGGAGTGTTTCCGGTTAGCACTACAGCTTTCAAGTTCAGGTTGTTGCTGTAGACCTGAGATGACACGCCTGTACAACTGGTTTGGATCTGGAGCTTGAAGACTCGCTCTCAAAATGTCGCCAGGGGAGTGAATTTCAGCCGCAGGGTTTCTGTTTAACCAGATGTGAAATGCAGAAACCGTAAGGACTGCGTCAAGGACCAGGCTGTCACCCCTGGCGAATGGAAGGACTAAGTGCCTCCATCCGTTGTGAGACCCGTCGATGGCAGTCATTTCACCGGCAATATGACGAGAGACTAGCAAAATATTGATTAGTGTTCAATGTTGAACGTCGAAAATAATACTCACAATGTAAGCAGAGGTCATTGTGCCAGCGTGGTAGATGGTCTGACATCGGCTGGCAAAGAGTGTTGTGGCCTGTAAGATTCGCCCATGCATCGTCTTCAATCCCAGGCAACTCATCTGTAGAACTGTGAACCCCTTCTTGTTTGTCCAGAGAGTCTAGTAAAACAAGTGACCAGTCGTCCACCATGGTTACACAGGCATCAAGGCTCAAATTGGTTTCGGTCAACCCGATATGCGGCACTGGACCACTGGCTTCGCTCGTTGATTCACTTCCCGCTAAGTGATAATCACCTTGATAATTTGTATCTGCTATTGTCGGACTTGATTTGGTCACTGAGTTGTGCACAGGTGACTCGGCGTCCTCTTCTTGCCTGGTTCAACTGCCATGTTAGTTCAAGATGACAATATCGAACAAGGGAATCTGACTGTTGGGGTTGGCACCCGAAGCTGAAACGCAGCCTGATGCCGAGTCCTGTACATTTTAAACCCCTTGACTTGCACTTATTGCAATGAGGTTCGGTTTTGTCACAATGAATACGGCGCCGTGAGCACTGATAACAGCCTAGGATGACCTTTAGCAGAGAAGGAGGAAGACTACCGAGATAGGAACTACAAACCTTTTGTCTTCGGGACATACGGACGTTTTTTGGGCGGCATGGGTTGGAAATTGATGGGCTAGAATTTCCGAGGGCCAGAAATGAGGCTGGGTTTGTCTATTGGTCTGCAACCTGCGATAACCTGGAGGAGGTTGCTCAATGACAGGGGGTTTGATCGAGACTTGGCAGTTGGCTTTCCTGCCAGGTTGAAAGTAATCCACTATTCTGCTGGATTTGCAGCAAGAAGAAGATGAGGAGCAGACCCCTGTACAGGGGCAGACCGAGATGGGTGTTTGGTGTCCAGGTGTGGGGAGGCAGGTTTCGGCACGAGTCAGGTTACTCGCAGCCCGTGATTGTACAGCCTAACAAAGCGCTGTTCAGAGTACCAGATTGCTGAAGACAAGATATTGTACCGTTTCTGCCGAATACTTTCACGTCGGTGACTCCATCGAGGTCAAGGAAGTGTTCTCTGCCCCTGTCAAGAGAGGAGTTGTCGGTATCGCAGAGGCGCCACCCCCGCATGCTTATCACGAACCATGCATCAGCTGGGGAGACCAACTAAGCCCAGAAGGGAAAGAAAGTGAGAACACCCTTGAGGTCGGAGATAAGTTGTCACTAACGAGATCGGTAACAAAATGAGAGCAACTTTCTAATAACCAATGATGTTGTAGCTATCGTCAACTCTGCCTTGAAGTCGGCTTCGTTTGGCCTGTTGACCTGAGCTGTTATAGATACCGGTTGCGAAGGGAATCCCTGGTCGCAATGCTTTAGCTGCCTGCAATGTCGATGGTAGGGCGCCATCCCGAAGGTCCGAATGCACTTCCCCGCGTTCTTGTTGTCTGGGGAGTGATATGATGCCGGGGTACCGAGTCGTGGACGTGATCGTATGGTGGATACACTGAGCTAATCTTTGATGCGTTGCTTTGAGCAGCTTGGAAGATGCAAGATATGAATTGATTCTGATCAAGAGAATTCATGCACATGGTAGTGTTGAGTTGATATTCCGGAGTGAGACTGGTTTAAAGCTTTCGTATGCGGTGAATGTTACCAGACAGTTCCCTTCATCCAGGCCGAAATGTCCGGTTTACCATCACCCTACAGATAAGAGATCATGGCAGAATCTTGCATGTGGGCCACTAATAAAACTTAGTGAAGTCATGGCAGGCCCTTGTACGGGGTAAGATGCTGTTGGTCAAGACTGGCATCCAGGATGTTCAGGCGTTTGTACCTACCAAAGGTTGTCTCTTGTCGGTACCTGACCATGGCACAGCTTGTCATTGTTGCCATGATTTCCCTTGCCCTTACCGCTTGTCTTCCCTAGAAACTATATCAGGCTCAATATCCCCCCAACTCAAAACGCGGGATCTTGCTGTCAGACTCTTTTCATCTTCACATCCATTTACTACCCATTTGGTTTTTCGCTGCAATTCAGAATCTACAGAGTCGCCATGACCACCAACAAGGCGGTGGTTGAAAACGATGACCCAAAGGTAGAGAATACCTCTGTTGGGCTCGTCGCTTCTCGTGATGAGGAGGTAGGCGAGGTTCACGACCAGAACAATGGCCAACTCAAACGGGGCCTCAAGAATCGACATATGCAGATGATTGCCATTGGTATTTACTAGCTCTGATACCATTCTCGGGTAGCTGCTTACCTCTCTCTTTAGGTGGTGCCATTGGAGCTGGTCTCTTTGTTGGATCCGGCAGTGCCTTGTACAAAGGTGGTCCGGCTTCGTTAGTGAGATAGATCCTCCTACCGTCGCTCACCCGCATGCTGACCGTCTCCAGGTGGTCGGTTACACTATTGTCGGCATCATGCTACTCACAACTGCGTTGGCCCTTGCCGAGATGGCAGTCCTCTTTCCGATCAATGGCGCCTTTTACACATACATCGTGCGCTTTGTCGATCCTGCATGGTAGGCACCATTTCCAACGTGAAGGAACTAAGTATTGACGTGCAATATAGGGGCTTCGCCATGGGTTGGGAATATTCCTTGGCCTGGCTTACGGTTCTTCCCTTCGAGCTAATCGCCGCTAGCATCACGATCGAGTTCTGGAGGGACGATATTAACATGGGGGTGTGGGTGGCAACATTCCTCGTTGCCCTTGCTCTCGTCCAGATATTTGGCGTACGAGGATATGGAGAAGGTAGGGCTCTGCATCGTTATATATTCCGTCTCTTAACTGACCTTTACCGCAGTCGAGTTCGTCCTCAGTTCCATCAAGATCCTGGCGTGTATCGGCTTCATCATCCTCGGCATCATCATCAACTGCGGCGGTGTCGGAGAGCAAGGCTACATTGGGGCCAAGTACTGGTACAACCCAGGCGCTTTCAAGAACTCCATCAATGGCTTCTGCTCCGTCTTTGTTATTGCGGCCTTTGCCTTTGGCGGCACGGAAATGGTCGGCCTCGCTGCCGCAGAGAGCGATAATCCTCGAAAGTCGATTCCAAAAGCCAGCAAGCAAGTCTTTTGGAGGATCGCGTTATTCTACATCACCAATCTGCTCATTGTTGGGCTCATTCTCCCGTCGGACGATGAGCGGTTGATGGGAGCCAGTGGTGCCAACAGCAAGGCATCGCCATTTGTGCTCTCCATCCAGGATGCGGGAATCAAGGTGTTGCCGTCCATCTTCAACGCCGTTATCACAGTTTCTGTTCTTAGTGTTGCTAACTCGTGTACCTACGGGTCTACACGAACTATGCAAGCTATGGCGGAGAGGGATATGGCGCCCAAGTTTCTGTCTTATGTCGACGAAGCTGGCCGTCCCATCTGGTGCGTCGCTGTCCAGTTGGCATTTGGGCTCTTGGCTTTCATCGGAGTCTCTGGCAGCAGCGGAGTTGTCTTTGACTGGCTTCTTGCACTGAGCGGTCTCGCCTTTGTCCTGGTCTGGGCCTCTATTTGTCTGGCTCATATCAGGATGCGAGCTGGATGGAGTTTTCAAGGACTGCCCTTGAAAAGGATGCCATACCGTACACCCTTTGGCGTCACGGGAAGCTATGTCGGGCTCGCCCTCAACATAATTGTATTGATTGCCACGTTCTTTTCTGCACTATACGTAAGCTCTTCTGGAGCCCTTGAAGCTGGCCCAAACTGACTTTATTCAGCCCATGCCCGACTCGACACCCAACGCTGAAGACTTCTTCCGGTCCTATCTTGCATTTCCCGTCACTATACTGCTGTATCTGGGCTACAAGATCTACCATCGTGACTGGCGTTTCTTTGTGCCCGCAAACAGCATGGATTTGACGACTGGGGCGGTATTGCTTGACGTCGAGGAGCCTGAGGAGCCAAAGACGTGGTCAAATCTCCCAAAGCGAGTATGGAACACCCTTTTCTAGTGCAGTCAACATTGAGAAGGTCTTTTTGGGGATACATGCAATGGTTTTGCAAATGTGTTCTCTATTATAGTTGAAGCCTGGCTCTCGATGGGATAACCAAGCCAGAAGACCGAAATGGTTTGGCGTAGGAGGATGTCAACTTGGATTTGTGTCAATGGCGCGCAGAACCGTAAGGTCACCTAGGGGAGCCGTGTATCTTCATCTGAACTACTTGGAATCACTTATGACGGCCAAATTTGACATGAGATCTTTCGTTCATATTGGCTACTCCGTGCAACGCACCCACTGTAGATGTGCCATCAAGACGTAACAGGGGCAATTAACCCTTTGGTGGGATCAATGACAGTGCTCCAATGTATCTAGACCTCCAAGGGGAATGTCGCAGTCTTGTGGCCTCACCAAAGAGACAGGACAAAGGAGGTGATAATCGCCGATTTCGGAGAGTGGCAAAAAAGAGAGCTTTCGAGACCACGCGGGCCTCACTGTGAGGATAACAGCAGGCGATTCCTTCGTCCCCGCGCCCCAAAGGTACTGTAGACTACAGATAAAGCCTCTGTTCCTGTATCTCACAAGCAAAACTCAAAAAGTCGATAGGTCCAGATCATTCTGTTGACGTTGCCATCCCCGCGGCGTGACCTTGAACTGCGGGGAGGGTGGCATCTCTGGGGGCTAGTGTCATGCAAGATTGAGAGCATGGCGTTTGCCTCCTATCGGCGCTAAACCCGAGACGTTCTTCCTTTGGCTCATCGGACGCACGCCAGAGAGTGAAGGAGGAGGAGAGAGTAGAAGTGAGAGCATGAGATATTTGGCTGATTTCTATTTATTCCAATGATGCCAACCTGATGAAGGCGGCCTACACGATAATCATTACCCTAACACCTTTTAACACTTTGGTTTTGACCCTTCACTGTGTCTAAGAGGACCAAGGCAACAGACATTGATTGTCATAGCAAAGATGGCCGCCTTCGAACTTACGTCAATCCTTCCTCAACTAGGAATCTGTTTCATACTAGCAACTCTCTTGATAGCCCTGAACAAGAGATTGGTGAGTTTTACCTTGGAACCATCTTGACTGGGGTTTGGCTAATTAACTCCCAGAGGCAACGAGGTGACAATCTGCCTCGGCATAATACAAACGATTCGTATCGAGACGTGGAAAAGCCTTGCTCTGGTGCAGAGCTGGTGCACCCGCTGAAGGACTTTGACTGGACTGTTCAACAGCCTCAGAAGTTCCGGCCTTTCAAATCAATCTATCACATCACTATGGGTAAGTAGCGAGCTGAAAAACACCTATACTATCATTTGACAGCAGTGCTGACTAGATTGTCTTGCACAGCAATCAAGTCGGACACGGCATCGGAGCTCATCACGATAGACCGCGATTACCTCGACCGAATTCAGCTCCGAAAGAGTCTCATACAAACCCAAGGCCCAATGGTTCACGGCTGTGTTCCCGCAGGAGCCGATGCTGTGAACGAACTCTACACTTACCTTGTTGCGCAATATCTGCCCAAGCGCTACCCGACCATGTTCAAGTTGTCTATGGACAACTCTGAGCTGGAGAACCTGGTGACTGGTGATACGCATTCAACGACACCTCCAGTTGACTACGATAGTGCCCTGCAAATCATGGGAACGACAGTCGAGGAAGACTTGTTCATCCTGAAACCTACGCCAGAAGGCCACCAATGCGTCGCCTTCATGTGTTGCTTTCCATCTGGCTGGAGCCCATCATCCAAACTGGGTAAACACATGGGCCAGATACACTCCAATGTGCCATCCTACAACAAAATCGGGCCTAGCATGGAACGCTTCTTCACTAAGCTCGAGGTGGGAAAGAATGTCAAGCGAACCAACGTATTTCACCCCTCAGAGCCAATTTGATGCACGTGGACTGACAGTTGAGCCTAATAGTGGACCGTTCAGACCCATGGGGAACTTTTCAACGCTGAGGGGAACCATGTAACGGGTGAAGAAAAGGTAGAAAGTGAGCAGATAGATCCAGAAAAGGTTCGTCTCTTCCCAATTTCTGCCGCACCGTATCTGGCTAACAAGTCCCACAGACTTATCTTCGAATCGAGCTTCAAACCCTGAGTAGGCTGCCAAAAACCCACTCCATCCTGTTTAGTTTCAAGACGTATCTATATCCGCTGCGCGAGATTAAAGAGGAAGGTCTCGGGATGGAGTTTGCGACCGCAATTGAGGGCCTTGAGAAGGGGAATGCACCGGGGATGTGGAAATACAAGGGGGCAGTTCGATGGGGTGCTAGCGTGTGCGAGTATCTCCGGTCTTGAGATGGAGGTTGGCTCGTAAAATCTTTCTGTTTTCGACTATCTCTTTTTTTGTTTGAGGCCTTTATTGCCTATTCCATGGGGTATCGGATGATGTCACATCATTCACTTTGTATGCACTTGTTTCACCTGGTGGAATAGTCCGTCCGTATAATCCCCCTGCTGGTTTCCTCCTCTGGGACTGGTCACAACTATGCTCCATTTCCCGAATAGTTACACTGCATTCCCGTATTCTCAATGGTCAGATAGTGATGCTATCGGGTCGGGAGGTGACTCCGAGAATTTAATATCGGAGGTTTAATGTCGGAGACCTCTCCCGACGATATCATCAACAAGGGGATTGGGGCGGATAAGAGTCTCCTCGGGCGGTTCAAAAGGCCCCGGATCAAGAACCTTGCATTGCATGCGGGGAAATCCTCAAAGCGTCGATGGATCTACGCATCCAACCCTAGAACGATTAGTTATGGGACAGGGGCCGACCGGGCAAGGCTTCAATTCTACCGGCGAGTAGGTCCGTAACACCTGAACAAGCTATGATAACGAAGACAAAGATTCCAGAAAGGGTTGAACTGGTCATGATGCATCGCGAACTGCCTAATTGAAAATAGACTAATCTCCAGGGAGAGGTCTATGGCCCTTTTGCTATATAAGCACCGCTGTTGCTTTCTTGTCTGGTTGATATGAAGAGCATGGAAAATCAGTTCTTGTCATCTTCTCAATATGAAACTTAATTCCTTCATTACCGGTCTGTTTTGTGTCGGTGCAGTACCATCGTTAGGCGCTGTTCTTCGCCCACGACAGGCACCCGGTGAAGCCGAAGGAGTCACTACTATTAAGAGTCCATCGGGTGCTCAGATTCGATACAAAGAGCCCGGAAAGGATGGAATCTGTGAGACAACTCCTGGAGTTAATTCTTATAGTGGTTATATCGACATTGCTCCCGATGTCCACGTCTTCTTTTGGTTCTTCGAATCTCGCAGAGACCCTGCGAATGATCCCGTAAGTTGGACAGGCCTTGCATAATTCTCGGGATTAACCATACTCTAGGTAACTCTATGGCTCAATGGAGGGCCAGGCTCAGATTCCTTGATTGGCCTTTTCGAAGAGATCGGACCCTGTGAGGTGGTGGAAAACATGACCACTGTCCTCAGGGACCACTCCTGGACGGACATCTCTAATGTTCTTTTCCTCTCGCAGCCAGTGGGAACAGGTAATGTCGAGCTCAAGTTATAATAAGAAGACTTACTAACCTAACAATGTCAGGATTTTCTTATAGCAAGGCTGAAGTCGGCTATCTTGATCCCACGTACCTCTCCGTTGAAAAAGAACCTGGAAGCCGCGGGCAGAAGGAGGGTCGCTGGTCCGTCATTGACCCTACCAAAGAGGACAATAGTCGCCTGGCCGCAGTCACTTGTTGGGAGGTCCTGCAAGGCTTCTACAGCGCACTGCCGCAGCTCAGTAAATCCAAGATTGCATCAACGGAATTTCACCTCTGGTAAGAGCCTCTCCAAACCCGATTCTATGTTACGAGACTCTGATCACATTTATCCAGGGCCGAATCGTTCGGTGGTCATTGGGGTCCTGCATTCTTCACATACTTCAACGAGCAGAATGAGAAGCTCGACAAGGATACCACAAAGGGCCGCAAGCTCGAGATGAAGAGTCTTGGTATCGTCAACGGTATCGTCGAGCCAGTCGTGCAAACTCGTCACCTTCTCGAGTTTACTCGTGGCGAGCACAACGGCTATGGTGTTGATCTCGTTAATGACACCATCTACAACTATGGCAAGTTTAGCCGCGATCGTCCTGGAGGTTGTCAAGAGCAACTTGAATACTGCGCTTGGCTTGAACGAGACTCGCTCACCAAGCGTTCAGTTTGTTCTGCAGCCCAGTTCATTTGCCAAACTGACGTTGAAGGAATGTTTTACACTTTCAACCTTGAAGGCCGTGGCACATACGATATTGTACGTTTATGCCCTAACAGTTGTTTCATGGGGCTGATAGGTAACAGCGTTTCCGCAACGGAGATGATGTCCCTCCAAACTACTGGCGGGTAAGTTCTTCCCACTCAAATATGAATTGGTAGCTGAAACGTTGCCAGCCTTTTTTGAACACTGCACCCGTGCAGGACGCCCTAGGTGTCAACCTGAACTACACATCAAGCAACTTGCTGTATACCGCATTTACCCTGTCAGGTGACTTTGCGATTGGCTACTTGAAAGACATCGAGAAGCTACTGGAAATGGATGTTCAAGTGGCGCTGGTCTTTGGCGACGCTGATTACATCTGTAACTGGCGTGGAGGTGAAGCTCTTTCGCTTGCTGCCAAATGGCCGGGATCAGACGACTTCAAGGACGCTGGCTATACCAACTTGATGGTTGATGGTAAGGCATATGGAGAGACGAGACAGTTTGGTAAGCTCAGCTTCACTCGAGTCTGGAACGCTGGCCACGAAATCCCATGTAAGCACAACCACGTCCTTTTCTAAGCCCGACAACCTCTAATATCCTCTTTAGACTTTCAACCTTCGGCATCATTCCAGATCTTTAACCGGACCACCAACCGATTCGATATTGCCACTGGTGAAATCGAGATCACTTCCAACAGCACGCACAAGACCAACGGAACAGCCAAGGCAACTCACACAACCACGCTTCCTCCTCTTTCTGCCAAGACTTCTGAGTAAGGATTTTGTAATTCAAACTTAGCCATAAGAAATGCCAAGACTATGTCGGCTCTTGAGACTCCGGGCCCAACCCTATCGCGCCTTGTTTCACCCATGTCGTGCCCCGGTTTGAGAGACGCGCTCAATCATGCGTGGGTTGTCGGTGCACTTTGCATCCGTGGCCACCAGTATCAAGTTACAATTCTATTTATGCGTCTTCTTCTTGTAGATTGTCTTTGTCTTAATCCATGCCAAGCAACCTTTTCGTCTCATGGGGGCCTGGAACCATGTTCCGGGACGCGTGTCAAAGCCGGTCTTCTATCTTACACTCATCATACCATCATCGAAATGCCTCTCCATCACATTTAAACGCTAGAAAAATTTGCTTAAGCGAAAGCGCCAACCACCGACATTCCGAATGCTTGTGACTTGGTTAGAATGGAGTAGAATGTAGTTAGCGGCTAAACAACTCACCTCCCAGAAAGACCCAAGCCAATGCGGCAATCTTGTCCTTCTTCTTCATGAGCAAGGTTGCTTCTTCCGAGAGGAAATCCTCGACCATCAAGTTTACTAGGGCGGCATAAATCAACAGCCCAGAGGATCTGTTTGCGTTAGTTACTGTAGATAAAACAATCCCGGGTTACTCACATGGCGTTGAACACTCCAACCATGATCAAACCTAGCTCACTCTCAGGGTCATAGCTGTTCCTGCTTGCGATACCGATAGCCTGACCGATGGGGGCGGTAGTTCCAAAGGCAAAAACCAACAACCAAGGACGGAAGCTTCCTCGAGGGTAAGGAACAGCGGCGATTCGAGATCCAAGACCAAGGCCTTCAAACATCTGGTGGAACATGATGGCAGTCAACAAGACAACGAGACCATCTGTAGTCATGGCGATGGTAATTCCCACAAACACCGAGTGAAACAGAATTCCACCTTCAAGAAGCGTGATGTTGGTCGACATCTTCTTGTAAACCTGAGGATCAACCTCCTGGCCTTCCTCGTCAAAGTGGGATTTGCTGTTCTCGGAGGTGATCTGTTCGTCAAATGAGATCTTCCGTGTATGCTGGATCATCTCCATCATCTCGGCTCTCTGGCGGACATATTGTTCGTAGAAGACAACAAACCACGCAGGCATGGTGGAGTAGCCGTTGTCATCATCTGAAGGGTGTTCGTATGGCTGGGAATTCTTCTCGTAGAACTTTTGGGCCATTGCTTTCTCGTATGAAATGTCAACATTGGCCTCGGTGCGCTGGTCATCCCCCCAGTATGACGAAGCAGTAGTTTGCCGCGATACGGTCGAAGGTTCACGGGCGTGCGCGTGAGCGTGGGCATGCTTCGTATGGGTCGAGGCGTCTCCGAATGATTCACCGGTAGGTCCACCATGAGAGTGACCGCCCGTCTTGGCATTCAGGTACAGCTCAACAATGAAGAGAAGAAACATGGATCCCATCATGATGACTCCCGGCAAGGCGGGATAAACCTCAGTGAACAGTGGGGGCAGACATGGGTTGGTGAGGCTTCCGAAAGCAGTAGGGAGCAACTGATGAGGTCAGAGAATGCCACAGTTTGATGGTTTCGTTCACAAAGCTTACATGAACAAACGCCGTAGCGACCAGAACTCCAGTACCGAAATGCTTGCAGGCAAAGAAGACGCTGGGGGGGATCTTCAACCAGGGCAACTTCTTGGCGGCAACGGGAAATCCAGCGCCTGTGTCAGAGCATTAGAGATGACCGGCACGGAAAAAGGATCGATGTCATACCGAGACAAGAGACAGACAAAACCAAAACTTTTGTATCCTCGTTAGCATGAGAGATCAACATGGATCACGTATCAATCGAAGGCTTACATAAACCCGCGACATGTAGACCAAGGTTATAGCCCTCAGGACCACCCTCCTGCTGACTCCCACACTGCGGTCTCTCTGCAGCTTCGGCTTCGGGTCCCATGGTGAATTATGGCAATCGGTCGAGGAAAAGGGATCGAGGTTGTGATGCTGAAGAGGAACCGGCCCTGACAGCGAAGGAGAGGAGACCGAAACAACGAAAACGAGCCGAAACAGATCCAAACAACCCCAGAGTGACACAAAGAAACAATGAAATGATTGTTTAAAGAAAGAGGGAAAATATTGGGTACCAGCCCACAGCGTAGAAGAGAAGTGAAGAAATCACCAAATTGACAGCTTGGCTTCCCTCATTATAACTGTCCGTTCTCTATAGTGTAGTCAATAATAACTACTATTTTTAAGCTTGTATGAATAGCCCGGCCTGCGACATCTAGCGCGTCAAGCCGAAACGTGGTTTCGAGACGGGGAGTCTGTGATCAACAATAGCTATCGTGTTTCAACCTGTGCGGATCTCAGGTCGTCGCCTGCCTCAGAGTTACGATGATCCCTCCCCCCTTACCCCC
>JAALXN010001101.1:5767-17785 GCA_012978555.1 Fusarium drepaniforme
AGGTCAGTGGATGGTTTCGTCCACTGACTTACGGTCTGGAGAAACAGTGGATGACTGGTGTCACCTGTTGGTCCATGCTACAGGCTACTTGAACAAGCCTATGTGGCCAAAAGCCCCCGGTATCGAGACTTTTCGAGGGCCGAAGCTTCATAGTGCGCAATGGGACAACAATGTCTCACTCAAAGGTAAAAATGTGCTCTTAGTAGGCTCGGGCGCGTCCAGTGCCCAGATCCTCCCAGCCATCCAGCCAATCGTCAACACCGTGAAGGTTTTTGTTCGGGCGCCACGATGGTCGTTGCCGTCTGTGAACTCCAAACAGGGCATGTTTTCACCAGAGGAAAAACAGAGGTTTGCCAATGATCCAGACGCCGTTCTGAATCTTCGATTAGAGAACGAACGGACCTTGAACAGTTTCTTTAGTAAGCACACAGGCCTGCACCATGTTTTACTAGAGAAGGAATAACACTCTATAGCCATGTACATGAAGGACACAGTTTTGCAATCCCAAGCAAGGCAACACTTGGAGGCTGAGATGAAGAAGATTATTCCAGACCCGGAGTTGCAAAGGAAGCTAGTGCCCGACTTTGCTGTTGGATGCAAGCGAATTTTACCATCAGGGGACCAATTCCTACATGTCAGTCGTAACCCTATGTCAAAGCCATTCTTGCCTAAAGTGAAGACATAAACTGATTCAGCGTTACAGGCTATCAATAAGGATAATGTGGAGACTGTTTGTTCCGGAGTCAGATGTTTCACTGAGACCGGCTGCATCAGTGATGATGAGCAGTCTCATGAGGGTGATGTGCTTATTTGTGCTACTGGATTCGACACGTCATTCATCCCTCGTTATCCCATACTATTCAACGGACACAACCTCCAGGACGATTGGAGTGCCTCCGTCACTGGCTACATGGGCGTCGGAATATCTGAATGCCCAAACTCATTCACCCTCGCCGGGCCTTGGACTCCAATCTCCAACGGCCCAGTCATTGTTGCCCTTGAATCACAGGCTGATTTCATCTGCGCCTTCATCGACAAGTATCAGACAGAACCAGGGATCCATAGCATGAGGCTGAAAGCCGCCGCATGCTATGATTTCAAGACCTATGTGGCCCAAGCGACAAAGAGGATGGTCTGGTCAGACAACTGCCACAACTCTCATAACATTCATCCCAACTGGGGCCAGGCTTCCATCACGTGGCCTGGATCGACGCTTCATTACTTGGAGGCTTTGCGTGAGCCCCGCTTCGAGGATTACGATTTTGACTTTTGTGGCAATCGATTTGCCTGGATGGGCAACGGCTTGTCCCAAACAGAGTGGGACCCAACAGCTGAACTAGCATACTATATTCGAAATAGTGACGATGCAAAGCACCTGAGCAGACGGGCAAGGACAAAGTCGATTTCGAAGAGTGGGACACGGCCAGAAAGGGATCTTCACCGGCAGGCCAAGCTTCGTGCTGCTTAAGTCCAGCAACATTTTGATATGGGCGATTGACAGTTATTAAAAGCGCGGCTTGTGGAGACTGATGGCTTTTCAAAGATTCTATGATCGAAATCCAATCTATATAACAACTCCTTCACATGCCGTTATTTTAAAGCGTCTTAAACCCATTCCATATCCAGATTCCATGGCCATTAGCCAATCAACACAGCCCGGCCCAGTAAGGGGAAATGAAGTTTTGAACACAGAAGAGAAATCATAAACGTGTTGTCTTTGTGTTTCTGCCATTTGCCCTCATTACACCAAACGTGACTTACCATTATAGGGTGAGGTTTTGAATAGTGCACCTACACAACCACCGATTGTGCGCAATGGTTTCAGGTTTGGTATCGCCAAAAAGCTGTCGATATCAGGATACTTTTAAATTGTCTAAGGCCTTACTACCACACCACTTGTGCTCTAACCTGAGCGTAAGTCTTGTAAGAACATGCCAACAGCTTGATCATTCCACTCCTTACCCTTAAGTCAGAGTGTGTCGATGTCGGACCGACAGGTGGATCTCATGACGGAGGCCAGGGACAAGACTTCATCTTGTTCAGCCGAAGGCTGACTCTACATTAATTCATTCAGCCGAAGGGGGTCTCATACGTTCACAGCCGGCTGTGAAAATAAGATTCCTTATGTAAGCCCAAAAAGTGACAAATTTGCAATTAGGACCCCAATTCAACGACCAACAGCTTCTGCGACATCAACTCAACGTGCCGCACCTTCTTTCAGCCACCATGAACCTAATTGACGTCCCCACTGCCTTCCCTGATGCTATGCCTCCCGAAGGCCAATACAGCTCACGGTAGGAACTGGTCACCGCAATCAATGCTTGGGCAGCGCCTCGAGGCTATGCCTTTTCAGTTACAACCTCTTGGAAGACTCCCAATGGAAGAACCGGGGTTATCTATGGATGTGACCGCTCAGGGATAACGAAGACCAA
The DNA here is from genome assembly GCA_012978555.1 of Fusarium drepaniforme. Taxonomy (NCBI): domain Eukaryota; kingdom Fungi; phylum Ascomycota; class Sordariomycetes; order Hypocreales; family Nectriaceae; genus Fusarium; species Fusarium drepaniforme. Next base: position 8,200 of record JAALXN010001101.1, read on the forward strand.
GCCAACGAAGAAACGAAAACGCAAGACTACAACACGTCGTACAGGATGCCTCTTCTCTATTACGGCAAAGGAAGGCCTATGTGGGACTATTTGGAAGCTTACACATCGCCCCAGGCCTAGTTTTCATCAACATAACCACGAGCCAAGCTTCAGTGAGCAAGCACATCCAGCACATCGTCATCTATCGTCCTCAGATAGATCAACAATCCACAGACTCACCGATGCCGGCATTGAGCCAAAGAAGATCCAGTCCTATCTACGCTTGAACTCGGATACACTTGCTACACAGCAAGATATCTACAATTGCATTGCACAAGGGAAGCGGGAGCTTGCGAAAGGTCAAAGCAGCATGCATGCCCTCGCCAATGAGCTTGAGAACGAAGGCTTTTGGAGCCAGATACGCCTTGACGAGAGTGGCAGAGTTACAGCAGTGTTGTTTGCGCATCCGAAGTCACTGGGATACCTCAAATTATATCCCGAAGTGCTTCTATTGGACTGTACATACAAGACCAATAAGTACAAGATGCTTCTTCTCGATATAGTTGGTGTTGATGCTTGTCATCGATCCTTCTGTATTGCATTCGCCTTCCTTAGTGGCGAGGAAGAGGATGACTTCACCTGGGCTCTTGGTCGGCTACGGAGTGTATATGAGCTTTGCGGGGCAGCCCTTCCATCTGTGATACTTACAGATCGCTGCCTTGCTTGTATGAATGCTGTTTCCTCTTGTTTCCCCGAGTCAAGCTCGGTGCTATGCTTATGGCACATCAACAAGGCAGTTCTGACCCATTGTATGCCTGCATTCACTCGAGATAAACCCGAAGTCCAAGGGCACAAGGACTGGAAGGAGTTCTATGGCTCTTGGCATGGGATTGTGGCCTCAACGACTGAAGATACCTACAATGAGAGGCTTGAGAAGTTCAAGAAGCGTTACATCCCTGACCACATCAACAAGGTGGGTTATATCATAGAGACCTGGCTGGATCCCTATAAGCAGAGGTTTGTCAAGGTATGGGCTAGCCAATACCTTCACTTTGAGCAATACGTCACATCGCGATGTGAGGGCATTCATAAGCTCGTCAAGTCTCATATGAACAACAACTCGCAAGTTGACCTCTTCGAGGCCTGGAGGATCATCAAGCTCGTTCTAGTAAACCAGCTTACCGAGCTAGAAGCAAACCAGGCTAAGCAGCACACCAGTGTGCCTCTTCAGCTATCTGGGGTATTGTACGGCAACATCCGTGGTTGGATCTCGCATGAAGCCCTACGGAAGGTTGAGGCCCAACGGGGACGACTGTTGAAGGAGCTTCCTGCGTGTACGGGGACCTTCTCTAGGACACTCGGTCTGCCTTGTGCTCATACTCTCCAGCCTTTACTGGTGCAGAGCCAGCCCCTTCATCTAAATCATTTCCATTCACATTGGCATCTCCAACGCTCAGGAACCCCCCAGCTTATTGTTGAGCCTCACAAGCAGTTTGATCGTCTGACAGCTCGTTCAACGCTGCCACCAACAAGCACACAACGTGAGCCTTGCGCATTTGAGGCTGTTGAGAAAGCAGCGCAACCAAAGGCGCCACCGAAGTGTTCGAGATGTGGTGTACAAGGCCATACTAGGAAATCTAAAGCATGCTCCTTACGTTACGAAGAGCTATTGCAGGCTCCTGCCCAAACCTCTACAACGACGCATACAACGACGCATACATCTACTCGCTCCGTAACTCGCTCACTGTCCCCGTTATCTGCATCAGGAGACTCTGTGGTATCTGAGATTATCGCATACACAACAACGCATACAACAACACACGACAACTCGCGTGTTATCTCCATCGGAAACCAGGCCAGCAACACCTGCATTACGACCTGATGACCCCCGTGCTATCTACCAACGATACAAAGAAGCACGAGAGGCCTGGTATGCTACATTGGATCGGGGGGCTGTCAAGACCAATCAACAATACCGGAAGGCCAATGGGCTGCCTACACGCTACTCCAAAACAGAGTATAACTGGTGCCTTGACTACAAGCGAATGGGGTCTCGTTGCAAGGTAGGAAATAGCTTCAGAGAGTGGACTACGGAGGAGAAGATGAGTTATCTTGATTGGGATAAGGCTGAGAATGAGCGTGTTGAACAAAATGTAGGGTTAGAAATGGCAAGGCAGCCTTTCTCGGGGCGGCGAGGCATGCGAGATATATGGGATGCCGCCGAGAGGGATCTTGAAGTACATTATATATCTTCACGATAGTATTTCATGCGGAAATGAAGAACTCTTACCAAAGGAAAGGGCTCTGCTTTAGGTATATACCGCATGCATTGAGGCGATTTACTTACACCGCGATGGCTACAGTGACGTGAGGGGACATTGTCGGTTGTTCACAGCCACGGGCAGACTCGTACCTTGCCAATGGATGATATACCGTGTATTTAATGCGTGCATATATGAGGAATCATCTCCCTCCTTTAATTATGTGCGCAAATGGTGTTGTTATTGATTGAAAAGAGATCAATGTGTGGCACACACATATGCATATGCCTCTTACATAACGGATCTTATTTGTACTCCTCGAGCGTACATGTATGAGGGGCCAGCAATTCCTTGTCTATTGTCTAATGAGGCTAGGTAGAGTAAGCCTACGGTAGATGCTTGAGGATAACTCCAGGAGGAAGAGCGCCTCCACAGAACCACGCCTCCAAAGCGCAACACATCGCAGCCCTAGAGCTTAAATGAAGGGCGCAAGGTGCGGGTGTTGTTCTATAGCACGGTCTACGTGTGCTTTCAGGCTAAGGGGGTTCATCGCCCGTAGGCCAGCTATTGTGAGTAGGTTCCGAATGTTCACGATGATCTCACGGAGCACTTACGCGGGCGGCGCCTTAAGCTAGTTCAATGGGTTATATATACTAGTAACCGTAGGAGGCAGGTCAGAGAAACATGTGCAACAAAGTCAATTGTGCAGAGAAATGCGTATCTCCTAAGCAATGCATGTTCAAGTAAGGTGTACAGCCTATACTGATTCCTCCAAGTACTTGTCTAGCATGTCTACATGGTCAAATTAGATGCGTGGTGTTGAAGAGTCGATTGCCAGTGTCAGTCCCTTTGGTGCCTGTGAACTTGTTCTCGGAGAGCCTGAGTGCGACGAGACTGGCGCCATGGCGCCCCATGAGCTTGGCGAGCGGATGTGTTTCCACCACCATCTCCGCCTGGACAACACCTGCCATGACAACAATGCGGATATTGGCATTTAGACCACGGACATGATCGATAAATTGCATCAGGGTCTTTCCGCTGTTCACCACCGAGTCCACCAGAAGCATAGTGCACTGATCATCCACATGATGCCTTTTTATGTCCGTCGCAGACGCGGCATGGATGAACCTTGCCTCTGGGAATACCTCATTGACCCCAAAAGCCATGGGCTCTCCACCACGCATCAGCGCTGCGATGGTTGTTTGCTGTTCGCCGCGCAGCCGGTGACCGGTTGTTCGATGGCCTTGCACGTGCGGCATATCGTACTCTTCGAGCCCAATCAGTTGGGAAACAAATTCGGTGGCTAAGTACCGCCCAACACAGGCATGAGCATTTCGCAGGGCAGGGCCAGCAACCGACGCGTCGCGGGTTGGGGAGGTCAACAATTTTGCCGCAGTCTTGTCCGTGGCGTGCAGTATCTCCACAGGATGACGGTGGCGCACGATCGACTCGACGAACTCCTCATCATCGAGGCGGACCAAGGGCAGTTTTTCGTCATCAAGACGCGGTGGTGACTGGCTCGGAAGTAGGACTTGCCGCGCCCGGAAGTTTTCAACGCGAATCGCCTCATGCAAGGCTTCATCCATGCTCGAGCTCCTAGTTCGCTTGTCGCCGACAACCACAATGGCTTGGTCAGCCTCCTTAAGCATCGGCAAATCCAAGGGACTGTCCCCGAAGGCCCATACGTACAGGCGGGCATCGTTGCGGAGTTGAGAGACGATGGCGGCCTTGACAGCTGCGGTGACAACGAATCCGTCTGAGATTCTACCTCCACCGATCACACCAACCGTCTTTGACAGCCCATGTCTCTGCAAAACCTTTTCCCACACGCGACCAAGACCGCATGTAACGACCAGGGCACCGACATGCCTATGCTCTGCAACAAGTCGCAAGAGGGACATGACGTCCGGGTGCATCACCACTGACGAAGCCACAGCGTCACACATAGTCTCGAATTGTTCATCGTCGGTCGCCTCTTCGTACAGCAGGGTTGCTTGACGGAACGCAGTATCCGAGTAACCCAGGGGGCTGCCAAAGAGCTCCTGCAGCGGAGATCTTGTTGCCAAGCTAGGTCGAGTCTGGGCAATTGTTTCCCAGAACAATGCACCAGTATCCTCTGCCGCTAGAGTCTTGTCGCCGTCCATGACCAAGACCGTCTCTAGATTGTATCGGCCGGGAAGAGCAAGAATTTCATCAAGCTTAGCCTGTACGCGAGCCAAGTTAGACTCGGCGGTGATGGGGTGTTGAAAATGTAGGATTAAATCCAAAACCCTTGGGAGCAAAGCCTCGGGGTTCGAGATGACAGAGAACAGGATGTGATGTTCGCGACAGAGGTCGCGCATCGTGGATACCTCTGCCTCTTGCCACCTGCGCAGATGTTCCTGAGACATGGCAGTACGGTCCTTCAGCCCATCATCCAAGCGGTGCTGCGAGATGACATCGGCGGGGATGTTCAGATAGATGACATGGGTAAACGTTGCCAGGTCATTCGAGGTATACACCGGCTGGCCGGTAGCATCCTCTTGCTCCCAAAACATGAGGTGTCCAGTCACGATCGCCACGCGCCCGCTATCGCAGCTTTCCTTTCTGATTGCCTTAATCGCCTGGCCACGCAGATCAGACTTGCGCTTCTCATCCAGTTTGTGAAAAGCCTCCATACCGCCGGGAACGAGGGATGCAATCTTGTCTGACCCCTCAAACAAGGCGAACTTGTTCGGGTTGAGTTCCTGCTGCAGGTGTTTCAGCAGGAAGGACTTGCCCGAGCCAGAAATCCCATAAAGCCCAACGACTGTCGGCTTAGGCCCTGCCTGAGTGTCTAGAATTGGACATATGTTATTCATGGTGGCAGTGGAGGGAGGCTGGTCTCGGCTGGAGTTGCCATCACCAATGCTGATGGTCGAGGCAGTGGCCATTGCGAGTATGGCGGGAGACGGCGCAGGCGCGTTGTTCAAGACAGCAAAGGGCTAAAAATGTGCGTGTGAAAGATAGGTGAGTGTTGAAGATGGTAAAAAGCATTGTGTTGGTATTTGCTGCGCTTTATATCTCTTTTCCTGCCATCCTGATGATACCGTGGCCTGCTATCACGACAACCCCCCCTTATGCAGGAAGCCAACCCTTCCTTATCTTGACCGATATGTGGGCGCCTGTTCCATGTGAGGGAACATGCGCAACAAACTCAGCATGTCCGCGACGTAGCGAGGACAAGTGATCGGCGCGCCTCTAGTTAGAGAGCAACGAGCCGTCCCCAACGTCTGGGTTCACCCCATCAGTGCATCTACTGGCAACTACACACTAGTCACGGCAGGAGGGGCCATACCATCCGAAGCCGACGACAGACTCGTGTAAAGCTGGCCGGATCGATGCCATGGCGGCATGCGACCTCTTGCACCTTGTGATCTTTGTTCGGGTTGACGACTTCGCGTACTGAAGACGGGTCGGAATGATCACACAAGAAGGCGGCTGTTCGGTAAAACTGCCACCTCGATGTGTATTTCGAAAGTAGGTACCCGTACACGACGAGATGCGGAAGGGCAAGGTCGGGGAGTCTTCGGAGAGTGTGGCCATCGTGCTGCGCTCGGCTGATAATATAGAATACGTCGGCCGTCTCGCTGAGCTTTTGGAGGGGTGTCATTGCGAGGCGTCGTTCGCGTATTTCCTCGCGTAACCTGTCTTTGTACCACGACTGTGGGTGTCGAGACAGACACAGAAAGCTGTGCCATCGAAGCAAGGTTGTATGTGCTGCCGAGTGCATCATACCGCCCGAGCCTGTCAGTGCTTGGAGATCACATCCGCAGAGGTGCAAGTTAAACACTGCACCATTCGACCACCGTGTTAGCCTGAGGCCATGGTCTCGTGGTCCTCGGTGTACCCGGTCCCCATTCTTGAGCTCGGGCCGAGCTATCAATAAGAACTTCACCCCTCCAGAGTAACTAAACCATTAATCAATACCATCATCCTTCCCTCCTGGCCAAAAGCCCACATTCATTCATTAAAATTAAAGATGTCGACCAACTGTATTGGACTCTCTACCCTGGCGGTGATTTGGTCATTCTTCCAAGGAACCACCCTTCTTCCTATGGTTGCTCAGCCTCTGCCCAGCTCGGCAGCTCTGAAAGCTTGGGATCCCAGCCTGAACCCCACTTCTTATGTTCAAGGAAGCATCTCAGCGACTAGCATCAACTACTGACCAGCATTGTGTCTGTGGAAACTGTATTCCATGGCCATGCTCAGGACACTTCATAAACCATGAACACGCATGGCCTAGCCCCCGCGCAAGCAGTGAGACAAGAGCTCACCTTTACACTTAACGAATATGCACCAGTAGGTCATGAACGGATTGGGTTAATTTTCAGAACTCGTATGATAGAAAGTTAGACGTCATGTACCAGTATCAATAGCACCGTCAAAACGGCCGAAACTCTATTGCCGCGATGTTGGTCAAGTAGAGTCGTCTGGAAGGATGAGGCGGGCTGAGAGGCAGGCAATCTGTCGCAGGACGCGACTGTTATGCATAACTGTACGACGATCGGGCAGAAGATCCCCTGTGAATCGGGCAACGAAAGACTCTTGATTTCCTATCTAAAGGAGCGGAGTTGAGCTGAACTAAATACACAATGGAGATACTGCTGCCTTGCAGGCAGCAGTATAATGAGTCATACGATGAGTCAATGACTAGCTGTAGCCTGCTAGTTGTGGTCGTTCACTCTCATCGTGATTCTTGTCTCATTTGTGAGCGAGCGACTTGATATTGACAGCAGGCAAGTTTCTTTGGCTACTTCGCCCCCGAAAAAAAAAAACCCCCCCATAACTCCTTCTTCGCCCATTCGCGAGCCCCTCCGACGACTGCATTTCTCGAACCAGCCGACAGAGACCGCCGAGATGCCGCCCAAGAAGAAGGGAAACAAGAAGAACCAGCAGGACGACTGGGAGGCCCAGCTTGGCGAGAGCATTGCCCCGCCTGCCGCCGACAACGATGCTCCTGCTGGTGACGACAACGCCGACGGCGATGACGATGCCGGCGCCGGAGGCCTGATGGCCACCCTGCGCAAGAACAAGGAGAAGCGCAAGAAGAAGGGTATCGTCGGCACAGCTCCTGTTGAAGAGGAGACCCTCGCCCAGGAGCCCGTGAACAAGGCCCCCGAGGAGGCAACCATGGACGACGAGTTCGATCTGCCCCAAAAGAAGGGTAAGGGTGGCAAGCATAACAAGCAGCATGCCAAGCAGGCCGAACCCGTCGCCGACGATGGTGCCGAATCTGGTCGCATCCTGACCAAGGCTGAGAAGGAGAAGCTGAAGAAGGAGCGTGAGAAGCAGCGAAAGAAGAAACAGGTATGTGATACTATATCTACCTACCCGTTGATATCTGGTTTGCTGACAGCCTGCAACAGGCCGCTGCCAGGAAGAAGGGAGGTGCTGCCGCAAAGGCCCCCCAGCCTACTAAGGCTTCTGCCCCTGAGAAGGAGGAGGAGGCTGCCCCTACGCCAACCCCCGAGCCGGCCGCCGCCGCCGGTGGTAAGAAGAAGATTCCTGCCCATCTTGCTATGCTCCAGAAGCAGCAGGAGGAGCTCAAACGTCAGCGAGAAGAAGCTGCCCGCCTCGAGGCTGAGGCCAAGGCCAAGACTAAGGAGGATGAACGAGTAGCAGCTGAGGAGGAGAAGCGCCGCGAGGAGGCCAAGGCTCTCAAGAAGCAGAAGGAGAAGGAGCGCATTGAGCAGCTCAAGAAGGAGAGCAAGTACCTCACCAAGGCTCAGAAGGAGAAGAAGGCCCGCAATGAGCGAAAGCTCCAGCAGATGTTGGCTGCTGGTATCCAGGTTGGTCCTTCGGAGGGTGGAGAGAAAGCCCCCAAGAGCAAGCCGGCAGACAGGCGGAAGAAGGGCCGAGCTCCACAAAAGGTATGAACTCCTCTGTAGTTTCACAGATCTACAGTGTACTGACCTTAACCAGGCCGACGAAGAGAAGGCCCTTGCTGAAGCTGCTGAGCGCGCCAGGCTTGAAGCTGAGAAGGCTCTGAAGGAGGCTGAAGAGAAGACCGCCCGCGAGAAGGCCGAGGCCGATAGTGACGTTGATGACGACTGGGAGGCTGCTGCCGCCTCTGACGGTGATGTCAAGGATAGCTGGGATGCTGACACCGAAGATGAGGCTGAGAAGGCCAACGGAAAGGCTGACTCCGGATCCAAGGACGAGGAAGATGCCGAGGAGTCTGAGGACGAATCTGAGGAAGACGAGGCCCCCACAGCTGCCTAGCAAGCTGAGATCCAGCGAAAGTGAGAGGCTGCTGAGCGCCGTGAGAAGGCTCACCAAGCTGCTTTGGCTGCTCGGTCCAAGGACAACCTGCGATCCCCTATTTGCTGTATTCTGGGACACGTCGATACCGGAAAGACGAAGTTTCTGGACAAGATACGACAGACCAACGTCCAGGAGGGCGAAGCCGGTGGTATCACACAGCAGATCGGTGCTACATACTTCCCTGTCGAGGCTATCCGACAAAAGACCGCCGCCGTCAACCCCGATGGCAAGTTCGAGTTCAAGGTTCCTGGTCTCCTGGTCATCGATACACCTGGTCACGAGTCTTTCTCTAACCTCCGATCCCGTGGTTCCTCGCTCTGTAACATCGCCATCCTCGTCGTCGATATCATGCACGGTCTCGAGCCTCAAACCCTCGAGTCTATGCGCATGCTGAGGGAGCGCAAGACCCCTTTCATTGTTGCCCTGAACAAGATTGATCGACTGTATGGCTGGAAGAAGGTTGACAATAACGGCTTCCAGGACAGTCTGGCTCTCCAGAGCAAGGCCGTCCGCAACGAGTTTGAGACTCGTCTGGAGAAGACCAAGATTGCTTTTGCTGAGCAGGGTTTCAACTCTGAGCTCTTCTACCAGAACAAGTCCATGTCCAAGTACGTCTCGCTCGTGCCCACTTCGGCGCACACTGGTGAGGGTGTCCCTGACATGTTGAAGCTCATCGTCCAGCTCACCCAGGAGCGTATGGTTGGCTCCCTCATGTACCTGTCTGAGGTCCAGGCCACCGTTCTTGAAGTCAAGGCCATTGAGGGTTTCGGCATGACCATCGATATTGTCCTGTCCAACGGTATCCTGCGAGAAGGCGACCGCATTGTACTATGCGGTACAGAAGGTACTATCAAGACAAACATCAGAGCTCTGCTCACCCCAGCGCCCCTCAGGGAACTTCGTCTCAAGTCCGCCTATGTTCACAACAAGGAGGTCAAGGCCGCTCTGGGTGTCAAGATCAGTGCCCCTGGCCTTGAAGGCGCCATTGCCGGCTCTCGTCTGATGGTTGTCGGACCTGATGATGACGAGGATGATATCGCTGGACAGGACAATATCGATGG
>JAALXN010001102.1:0-19570 GCA_012978555.1 Fusarium drepaniforme
TCAGGTCAGGTCAGGTCAGGTTCTCTCTCTTGCTTCTTCTCCACCTCCCGCCGCCGTCCTCGCTCCCGTCCACCTCCACCTTCGCCGACCGTCGCCGCCCACGCCTCGGACGACGACGACGACGCCTTCACCTCGCTCCCCATCATGAATAAGTTGGCAAACATGCGTCACTGGTCGGAAAGAATGACACCCAATTTCGGAATGGGCCGTCCCAACATGCCCATGAATGCCCTCAACCACCCCAAGAACGCCGCCCAGCCGGGTCAGCCCATCGCCTCCCCTCAAGCCGCCGATGCCACGATCCACTACTCGTTCAACGTCCCATTCGCTTCCGATCTTGCGGGCCCCGATACTGAGGACATTCTTCACGCGACCACCGACGCCGTCTTGCGATGGACGCACCCCGAGGACGCGCCGGACGACGTCCAGATCCACGAGCTGCCCGTCCATGGGCAGAACCTGAACAACCTCCGAAGGCTGTGCCGCGACCTCTCCAACGGGCCTTTACCCATCGAGGCTCATGTCCTCTCAACCACGCCCAAGAACGGCAAGGGCCAACAGGTCACCACCGTCTGTCTCTCGGGCTCTCCAGAGCTGGTCCACAAGAGCCGAGAGACCATTTTGAATGATACCCCCATTTCTCTCGTAGGTTTCGATTGATCTCGCACCAGGCCACTTTGTGGCATGCTGGCAAACCTCTTCTAACTTCTCACCGTAGCGTTGCACCACAATTGATGTTGATGGTCAACTCGTTTGCGATCTCAATGCTGGAGTGCTCAAGAAGCCCGTTACTGATACCCTGGATTACATCTCGAGCTACTGCGGTGTCGACATCTTCCTTCTCGGCCCCAAGCTCACCCCTGTCGTGGATGGCATGACGGGTGATTCCGAATTGCGGATGGATCAGCGATGGAGAGTTGCCATCTACGGCGACATCTTGTCGTCAGAGCATGCCAAGGCTCGTGTCCTGATTCACATCGATACGCTGGTACGGATTTTCCCTCTTGAACGTTTTGTTTGCAAAGTTTAACATTTCTCCAGCTTGGGCGTATTGTCGATGGAACCAAACTCGAATTGTCCTGCCACCAGCTCGTCTGCGGCCGCCACCGCAAAAACATCAAACTCATCGAGTCGTCCACCGGGACTGCCATCTACTTCCCGCCTCCGTTCTCGCAAATGTACCGCTACTGTCCCCCCAACGCTACTCGTCGTGACCCCTCGGATGTCTTCATCACTGGCGAGACTCCTCAGGCGATCGATCTCGCCAAGCAGAAGCTCCATGAGACAGTCAACCGGATCAGACTCTACGTTAAAGACGTGACCATCCCTGGGGCCAAGATTGATAGCATCCTGCTTGGCCGCTTGGACAAGGTCCGCAAGATCCTCGAGGCTAACGGCACCTACATCATGTTCCCCCCTCTGGCAAGCCAGCGGAACATGGTCAGAGTCCAGGGCAGCGAGGGTCTTCACGTAGAGCGAACTGTTAGGGAAATCATGTCCCTGGTGAGTAGTAGGAAGATTCCCTACCTCAGTTTGAGTTAACTAACAACGCACCAGGCTGGTCAGTTCTACAGCGCTGGATGGTTCATGCAACATCCCGAGGCCAGGCAGCTTCCCAACCCCGCTGACATCAGGGCTATGCTTGTTGATATTTGCGCCAATTCGGATGCCGATCTCTCGTTTGACAAGCTGAACTTTGCCATCACTGGCTCCGATGATGCTGTCAAGTCCGCCCTCGAGGTTATCTCGGACATCAAGTTTGTTGCCCAGGCCCAATATCAGATTCGTGTCAAGATTGAGCTTGCCAATGAGCACAAGGAGTTCGTCAGTGGCAAGAAGAACGGCAAGATCAACAAGATCATGGGGCAGAGCAATGTCCAAATCATTTTCGACGGCTTCAACGAGTACAACTTCAACATTGATGTCATGGCGGCAAGCTACGATTCCATGAAGCAGGGTCTGACGCTCGTCGAGCAGGAGATGCCCGCATCCATCTCGTTCCACGTTCCTGATCAGTACCACAAGCGCATCATTGGTATTGGTGGACAGCACATTCAGCGGATTATGAAGAAGCATTCGGTCTTCGTCAAATTCTCCAACGCCATGGACAGAGGTAAGACTCCTCATCAGCACATATAATTCTCAAACTAATATTTTGTAGGTGGTATGGGACGAGAGGACGACGACATCAAGGTGGATAATGTCATCTGCCGCACCCCAGCTCGCAACGCACAGAACCTCGACGCTGTCAAGAACGAGATCCTGGAGATGGTTGACCGCGCTGTAAGTGAAGCCCGAGTTATTGTTTTCGTCAATGCTAATGCCGGTTTTAGGACTCAGAGTACACTTCTCAGATCGTCAGTGTTGATCGACTCTACCACCGCCAGCTCATTGCCAGACTTCCGGAGATTGACGAGCTCGAGCAGAAGTACAACTGCAAGATCAACTTCCCCAGCACCGAGCAGGCCAGCGACGAGGTGACCGTGAATGGCCCTCAGTGGCAGGTTCCCCACTGCGTTGACGAGTTCCTGGGCATGGTGCCTGACAAGCACGAACTCGTTCTTGCCAGAAGCCCTGAGCTGATCAAGTTTCTCGAGTCTCCCGAGTTTGCCCATGACCTTGTGCCCAAGCTGAAGAGCCAGCACGAGGTTGAGCTTACCATCCACCAGAACCCTGATGAGCTCACTGAGGATGGATCTCCTACAGTCACTCTGCTTTGGGGTTTTACTCGTAACAATGCTGGTGGTCTCCGCGATGCCATGGACTTTTTGCAGGCGCAGTTCGCGACCTCCGGGGCTGAGGTGAATGTCGTTAAGGGCGCTCTCCCTCGCCCCAAGTCGGACTCGTTCGAGGACTCTCTGCAGTACTTTGACTCTAAGCTTCTTCAGCATGCTCCGGCTCCTGTTGCTACTGACTCCCCCGTCAAGGCTGGATTCGGTGATGACGTCGCCCGCGAACGAAGCAGCATCCTTGACCGTCTCCGAAAGCCCGGCAGCATGACGTCGATCTCTTCGTTCTTGGACCGCAGAAAGAACAGCTCGCACTCAGCCAACAACTTCTTCAAGGGCTCCAGCAATGTGTCCAAGTCTTCACTCATCTCGATTGAATCGACCCGCAGCTTCAACGCTGATCGAAACCCCTGGAACGACAGCGGCGTGAACCTTCCAGACGACGACAACCCGTGGGCGCCACGACCATACAGCACCCACATCGACAACAAGCTGTCGATTCCTCAGCCCGGCGACATCACGCCTCGCCACAGCACCCGCGCGTCCGGCGACAGCGGGCGCCCTTCCACATCTCATTCTATGAATTCAGGATACCCCGCCCCTATTGGGCCTTTCCGTTAGATTCCCCCGTGTTAGAACCTCTACATGCAAATACCCCGGCTGGATATACCCTGGCGTAAAATACCCTGGAACGTCGACTTGTGCATCGGTCGGTTTACGTCTTGTCATGTTTTGTTTTGCTCGACTGTGTCTGAGTGCTCTGTTACTGGTTTTTGATTTTTCTGCATTTTATTTATGTGCTTTTTTTTTCTTTTGGCTATCGGAATCGGGGGTTCTCTTTTGATGACTTGACGCCCGCTCATTATACCCAGTCATGCAACGAAAAGCTGAAGACAAAAAAAACGAAGAATACCCCTGGTTGCCGAATGGAATGAGAAGGATGTTTTGGGACATGATGGGATGGATGTTTGGGGGAGAAAGATACCAATGTCAACGAAAACAAGAAACATCAAAAGTCTGCCTATCTGAAAAGGCAATGACCATACACGGAGTCAAAGACGGGAGAGGATTGTTTGGCTGACATATATAGTCGGCATGATGGTATCATGCTGGCAATCATGGTTGGCAACTGGTTTACTCGCTACACCACGACTTGCCCTGGGACCAAAGGGCATGGCGATAAGACAAACGAAGCAACTGGCTAGCGAGCGGAGACGAAAAGTTGAGAGCATCGCCATACGGCAACTTGAGATTGAGAAATAACAATGATACCTGCGGCATGCCCGCGATTGCTCCACGAATGAAGTGTCCCTGTTCTCAACAGCACTCAGATTGTGATATGAAGCTACCAGATAACCGACAGCGTTGAAGTTCCTTTGTCACCTCAAGGGTTGGAGAGGTACATGGTCCAAACAAGACACAAGAGAAAGGGGTAGGTATTCTAACCAACTTGATGTTCATTATGAGTGACAGTTATCCATATTACTATACACCATAACTTCCAGATACCCCGTACATCCCCAGCAGTCTAACCCCTTTCCCACAATCACTTCTCAGCTGGAGGAGTAAGGATCTTGGCCACAGCAGGTCTGGCCATGAGGCGGTTGTGCCATTCAACAAAGTTGGGGTACTTGTTCTCAATATCAAACTTCTTCCACACGTCACCGACAACAGGGACAGCCGTGTTCCAGGGGATGAAGGAGAGATCGGCATAAGTACTATCACAGGGTTTAGTATTTTCTCCTAGGGGGCAATATTATTGTTGTAGACTTACTACTTGTTGCCTACGAGATACTCCTTGCCTTCCAGGATGTTGTTCAAGACCTCGACAACGCGAACCATTTGTTCTTCGTAGCGGTCCTTGGCCGACTCGACCTGTTCCTTGTGGAAGAAATGGAACCACATGGTCTCGTGGCTTGTTAGCGCTGAGTTCTCATACAGGGTATCTACCACAAACCTGGCCGTAATAAGGTCCCTGTCCAGACATCTGGAAGTGCAAATACTGCTTCAGGTACCACTTCTCAGGCTCAGTGTCGAATGAGAACTTGTGGTCCTTGTCGTACTTTTCGATGATGTACTCGAGGATGGCGCCAGACTCCCAGAGGGTGATGCCCGTGTTTGGGTCCTCGATGGCGGGGACACGGCCATTGGGGTTGATCTTGACAAACGACTCGGCCTTGGGGTTGGGGGTCTCGACCTGTCAAGTCATGTTAGTGTGTAGGAGTAGAATCTGTCGAGAATGTTCGTACAGCCGTGTAGGGGATGCCTAGCGCCTCGAGGAGGATAGTGACCTTCTTGGGGTTAGGTCCCTTGCCTGTCTAGCGTTAGAGCTGTAGCATAACAGAGGTGTTGAAGGCTAACCATGGACATAGACGGTGATGGGCTTAAGGTCAGACATCTTGGTAGTTTTCTTTGCTTGATATGGGAATTGTGGTATTCAGTGCTGGTTCCGGTTGCTCAACTGCTGAGTTGTCTGGTGATGCTCCTCTCCATTCTCCCACAACCCAAGCAACCTTAAATACATCAGCTGTGTCTCATTCATGTCCCCTTCAGCTCCTCTGAAACCCATCTTACAACCTCAACTCCGTTTCTTAATCCCGCTCTTTCAAAGCATCCAAGAACGATTCATAATCATCAACACCAAGGTCCGCAACTCCGCATCAAGATGAAGTGAGAAAGATGATCCAACTCTGTCTCAAATCGGCACAATCATCCCCGATCACAATCCACTCTACAAACCTCGAGGAAATATACATGAAAGGGCAAGTTGTAGCCGCGCGTGTACTGACTAAGGAGGAGTTGTGGAGGAGAATCTTGAGGCTCCAATTGGTTGCCTGTCCTAATCTGGCGATACCCCTTCCACTTTGGCGAGGTAAGGCTGGAGCAAGGCCGGCGGCACGCTGGGAGGTTGAGCCGCTTCAGCATGGAAATGTCTCCGAAATTATTCAGCAATCTTGTAAGCAGCTCTTCATAATCAGGAGATTATATTCTTTTCATGGAGCAGGGTTGTGGAGATTTAGTTTGCCAAGGAATCGTGTTTTCGACCAATACTATTCTCATGTCCCAATCGTGTCTTCTATGTGATATTTTGTCTAGGGCCCAGCCTCGCCTAGTCATCCCAGATAGCGGCCTTTGCCTTGTCAGCCTCCTCTTGTCGCTTCTTCTCTTGCTCGCGCTCCTGCTCTCGTTTCTTCTTCTCCTGCTCACGGATGCTCTTCTGATAAGCCCGCTGCTCCTCGGTCTGCTTAGGCGCCTTGAGGCCCAGTCCGGCAGCGATCATGCGCCGGGCCACGGCGTCCGTCTTCTCGGGTCGTCGGGCTGATTCCCCGCCGGCTCTAGGACCGGGCGCGTCCTCTGGAGGCGTCCACGCCGACCCTCCGACGGGTGACATGGGAGTTGGGGGTGGTGGTGCGGGCGTTGTGCTGGGCGTCAGATCATCAGCCTTGTCAGACTCTGCTTCGGGCTCAGAGTCGGAGACATCTTCATCCTCCCATGAGTCTGCCACGACTTTCTTGGCCTTTTTCTTTGATGCGGGCTTTGTGGTTTGAGTTGGTTCTTTGTTGCTCGTGATGGAAAGCTTGTTGATGGAAGCCGAAACGTCAGCGTCATCAGACATGGCGGGCGGGTTGTTGCGAGAAAGATTTCGATTTTGCGATGTTTATATAAGTCTGGTTTTAATTCAGATCGGACCATGCAAGTTGAAACGGCAGTTATTGATGATGGCAGTTCAGTGTTTGGGCTTGAAGATGAGAAAATGATGCCTGAATTGAGTTTGCGGAGAAGGTGTAGGGTAGTCATGACGGTGATCGCGGCGTTCTTTCCTGTGTCATTTCCTTTACAAAACATGCTGTTCTTGTTATATTTCTCGAGTTTTTCTAATATATCAATACAAACATCACTTATTAATTTATTTCGGAGTCGTTTACAATCTTGCTGATGGGACAGCCTACAATTGCGCATAAAATACTCTAAGGTCGGCTCTCTGGTATACCCTGAAATGTGATATTGAATAGCGATACTTCCAACATGAAGTTATGTCCTTGAAAAAAACAAGACCACACAGAAAAGACAAGCTCCTACTTTATAAAATCGAAACCATGGAAAGATGGAAATAAAAGTCCCTTCTATTTCGTATATGTTTGTGTGTTTAGATATTAACGTTGGGGTTTATCATCCGGTATCATGTTATTGGAACAAGCAGTGATGCTTCAACATGATATACTCGACAAACACGAAAAGAAACATCATTCTCAGCCACCATGATAAATACAACCATTATATACTTCAGCTATACCTTGATTTCATCCTCACCATAACGGCACGCGAGCCCCGGTAACTGAATATCACAATCTGATAAGAAATCCGCCATCAAAAGCCGAGATTGGCCGACGAAGTGGGCAAAGTGGGCAATAGCTTTCGGCATCCGATATTCTCCCGATGGAAGCTCATGGTTCTGTTCCATTCGACTCGAAATTTTGGATGATGTCGACGTTAAGTCCGACGTCGCCATAAGACATTATTAAGTCGCCTCCACCACCACGACTAAACTTGAGCCAAGCCGAAGCGGCGATGCACACAATTGCGGCCAACAGAACCTCCACCTGCCACCTTCGATAGAATCTCTTCTCAATCCTCTTTTTCTCTCATTCATCTCAATAATTCTTCCTCTTCTTAATTGCCTTGTTCCCGCCCCCCCTCCAACGAACGGCCCATCGCGGGGCTCTTAGCTTCTAATCATCTCCAGCTCCGTCCTCGCTCGTCTGCCTAGACCACGCCCAACATGATCCCGCGCTCACGCCTTTCCGGCCGCCTCATCCTCGAGCGCTCTGCCGCCCATGCATCCCGAGTCTCTTCCGAAGCCATCGCCGCTCGATGGTCCTCTTCACCCGCCTACCGAAACCGTCACATCTGCGCTCGCCGGCTGCCCGCCATTCAGCCGCGGTTAGCCTCCGCCGCATTCTCCACGGCCGCACGCCTCGGGAAGGAGAAGGACAATGAGGGCAAGGGATTTTTCGAGTCTGCTATAGAACCATTGACTGAGCCGTTGTCCGAGGAGGAGGCCAAGGCGAACTTGGAGAACAAGCGGAAGGAGGCCGAGGACAAGCTTTCGACCGAATCGAAAAATCCAGGGCCCGACTCGCCTGGCTCTGGCAAGAATGATGCCGGAGGTCAATCACAAGACGGAAAGGCCGGGAGTGCGGCTGGAGGTTCTGCGGGATCTGGTTCCGGTAGCGACGGTGGTGACGGAGGCCGACGCGGTCGAAAGTCGTCCGCTGAAAAGGCCCTCCAGAAGCCTGTGGTCCCCGAGGTCTACCCTCAGGTCCTGGCTATCCCCATTGCCCGACGGCCGCTCTTCCCTGGTTTCTATAAGGCGATCACCATCAAGGACCCCGATGTGGCCAACGCAATCACAGAGTCCATCAAGCGTGGTCAGCCATATGTCGGCGCCTTCTTGTTCAAGGACGAGAACGAGGACGAGGATGTCATCCGAAACCCCGACGATGTCTACGACGTGGGTGTCTTTGCCCAAATTACAAGTGCATTCCCCATCCACGGCCAAGAGGGAGCTCTGACCGCCATCCTCTACCCCCATCGACGAATCAGATTATCCAGCTTGCTGCCTCCCGGTGGCCAGGATGCCGCCAAGAAGACCGATTCCAAGACCGAGCCTACACCCGAACCCATTCCCCAGAAGCCCGCCGAAGAGGAGGCTACGCAAGAGAAGAAGGGCGATGTTGTCGCAAGCTTCGAGGAGAGCGCTGTGGAGAAGAAGCCCGACCAGACCGCAGAGAAGTACGAGCCGACCTCGTTCCTCAAGAGATACCCCGTCAGCCTGGTCAATGTCGAGAACCTTGTCGATGAGCCATACGACCCCAAGAGCCCTGTTATCCGCGCCGTCACCAACGAGATCGTCAACGTCTTCAAGGAGGTGGCCACAATGAACAACCTCTTCCGTGACCAAATCTCAACCTTTTCCATGAGCCAGTCCACCGGAAACGTGACATCAGAACCCGCCAAGCTTGCCGACTTTGCCGCCGCCGTGTCATCGGGCGAGCAGAAGGAGCTACAAGAGGTCCTGGGATGTCTCAACGTGGAGGAGAGGATGCAGAAGGCCCTGGTGGTGCTCAAGAAGGAGCTCATGAATGCCCAGCTGCAGTCCAAGATCAGTAAGGATGTGGAGAACAAGATCAGCAAGAGGCAGCGCGAGTACTGGCTTATGGAGCAAATGAAGGGTATCCGACGTGAGCTCGGCCTCGAGTCGGATGGCAAGGATAAGTTGGTCGAGAAGTTCAAGGAGAAGGCCAACAAACTTGCCATGCCCGACGCCGTGCGCAAGGTCTTTGATGAGGAGCTTAACAAGCTTGCTCATCTCGAGACTGCTGCTTCCGAGTTCAACGTGACGAGGAACTATCTGGACTGGCTCACACAGATCCCCTGGGGTCGGAGGAGTGCCGAGAACTTTGGTATCCCCAACGCCGTCAAGATCCTGGACGAGGATCACCACGGCCTCAAGGATGTCAAGGACCGTATACTCGAGTTCATTGCGGTTGGCAAGCTTCGAGGCACTGTCGAGGGTAAGATCCTCTGCTTCGTTGGCCCTCCCGGAGTGGGCAAGACCAGTATCGGAAAGTCGATCGCGCGAGCTCTCAACCGAGAGTATTACCGATTCAGTGTTGGAGGTCTTACCGATGTTGCTGAGATCAAGGGTCACCGAAGGACCTACGTCGGTGCCCTGCCTGGCCGTATGATCCAGGCGCTGAAGAAGTGTCAGACCGAGAACCCTCTCATCCTGATCGATGAGATTGACAAGATTGGTCGAGGATACCAGGGTGACCCCTCATCTGCACTGCTGGAGCTGCTGGACCCTGAGCAGAACAGCTCCTTCTTGGACCACTACATGGACGTGCCCGTCGACCTGTCCAAGGTCTTGTTCGTGTGCACAGCCAACATGACCGACACCATCCCCCGACCTCTACTCGACCGAATGGAGATTATCACCCTCTCGGGCTACGTTGCTGATGAGAAGATGGCTATCGCCCAACGGTACCTTGCTCCCGCCGCCAAGGAAACTGCCGGACTTCAGAATGCCGACGTCAACTTGAGCGAGGAGGCCATTGAGGAGCTGATCAAGTCATACTGCCGCGAGTCGGGTGTCCGAAACCTCAAGAAGCAGATCGAAAAGGTCTACCGCAAGTCTGCCCTCAAGATCGTCCAGGAGCTCGGCGAAGAGGTTCTCCCAGAGGAGGACGCCCTGACCGAAGAGGGCAAGTCTGCGCTTGAGGAGGCCGAGAAGAAGAAGGGGGAGCAGGCCAGCACAGGCAAGGAGTCAGACGTGGAGAGCTCTTCAGAGTCTGGTGAGACTGGTACGGCCACGGAGAAGCCCCGAAAGCCTCTCCGGGTTCCCGACTCTGTCCACGTCGTCATTGGCAAGGACAACCTCAACGACTACGTTGGACCCCCAGTCTTTACCTCGGATCGTCTGTACGACGTCAGCCCCCCTGGTGTCTCCATGGGTCTGGCGTGGACACAGCTTGGTGGCGCTGCCATGTACATTGAGTCGATCCTGCAGGCTCCCCTACGGCCAGAGACCCGGCCGCACCTCGAGATCACGGGTAACCTCAAGAACGTCATGAAGGAGTCTACTACAATCGCCTACTCCTTTGCCAAGGCCTTCATGGTCAAGGAGTTCCCCGACAACCACTTCTTCGACAAGGCCAAGATGCACCTTCACGTTCCCGACGGTGCCGTCTCCAAGGATGGCCCTTCAGCTGGTATCACCATGGCTACTTCTCTCCTCTCCCTCGCCCTCGACACCCCCGTTGACCCGACCGTCGCCATGACCGGTGAGCTTACACTCACTGGCAAGGTGCTGCGTATTGGTGGTCTTCGTGAGAAGACTGTTGCCGCTCGTCGCGCTGGCTGCAAGACCATCATCTTCCCCAAGGACAACATGTCTGACTGGCTGGAGCTGCCAGAGGTACGTCTACGCTATGTTTCTACCAACACTTTGATCCCTGACTAACAACTTCCAATAGAACATCAAGGAAGGTCTCCAAGGCCATCCCGTGGCCTGGTATCCCGAGGTCTTCAACCTCGTCTTCCCCAACCTTGACCGCGAGCAGGCCAACAAGTGCAAGATCCGCGAGTGGGAGGAGCAGCAAAAGAAGAACAACCCCGAGTCCGCCGAGGAGGAAGACTAGACGCCGAGAAGAAAAAAAAACGGCGAGGTGAAGAACAATGTCATCGACACACGGGGGGCGCAAAGCATGGCATCAATGTAGGAATTGAAAGGAATGCATGATTTGAGGGGCGTTTGGGCACCGGGGGGGCAAGAATCTTAGATGGAAACGATATAAAGACTCCTACTCTGTTATTACCAGTCTGTGGACTTTTGTACTTTTAGAAGCATGCATCAGCGGGTTTTGGAGACAAGCAGCTGATGAGCAAATGCCAGCACGTGGGCGACGCCTACATGTGCAATTGTACATATAGGAAAAGCGACGTCATACTGTTTACCTGAATCCCCTCATTGGGCACATTGTGAGTTGTTCAGTTGTCAGCGAGTTTGGGATTGACAGGTCTTGTGGAAAATGGAGAGGCCCGACTCTCTCTACCTCTGACTTCAATCATCGTCATCCCCTGAATCAACAATGACGACATGGTCTTTGATCCCGCGGAGAACAACATGATGATGGCAACCCTTCTCTGGCAGGCAAAATTTCCGAGGCCCGCAATGTGGTTGCAGCCCGAAGGCGTAACCGTGACCAGTGTCAGGCCGGATCTCGGCAGGGAACTTGAGACGGCTGGGTGCTGGTGCATTGCCCAATCGACCGCCGCCGGACGGAAGCCAAAACGCCCTTTAACGTTTAAGCCATCTGCCTCGGATGTCCCCTAATGGTTCCCCAGAGACCTGATCCTGGCCCCTAGCCAAGGCTTTTGGAGATCCCGTCACTGACGGCGCGGGATCGGTGGGGTCAAGCGCGGGACGAGCCTAGCGAGGACGGGAGTTGGCTGGCTGAGGATAAGATGATGTCTGTCTGTCTGTCTGCTAAAGCTGCGCATGCTGCATGGTCGTATCCCTTCATGACGTCTCACGACATTCTTCCACGAGATGCTTAGAAGCGACTCGGAGAAATGAGAGAGGCACAAGGTCAGGCGGCTCAAATCCAGCCCCGCTGGTATGCGACAATGGTCCAAGGCAAGGGAAGGCCGTACCCAATAGAGGCCCGGTTTAGCGGTCTGGAAGCCAGTTCGTAACAAGGAGTGAGATGCAGACCCATTGCTTGCATGGCGAACCGACAACCTGTCAAGCCCAAGCAGCCTCACTAGAGCCAGTCTCACGCTCCTTAGCGGGCCATGGCGAATGCTGCACTTATGCCTGACCCCACACGTTTCCCCTTCATGGCCTTGATCTTGGGTGTGAGCTTGATTTGGGTGTGGGCCAGGCCTCACCACAGGCCGCAGAGTCTGTTCGCGGGAAGCAAAGAATGCCTCCTGTACTGTGTGACGTGACAGGCTTGACGGGAGTTGAGCTGAGATGAGAGGAAAGAGGGCTAGCGGACGGGCCACCAGAGCCCAACACAAGCTGTAGATATTTCCCCATCGAGAGACGTGCTTGGTGGTGTGCACATGTTTGAACAGCTGTGCTGCTTGAGCCTTTGAATTGGTCAAGACGAAGTCGCATTGGGCACCGAGAAGCCTGTGAAGGCGCAATTGGCGAATTAGATGGCTTATTGACAGGCAAACAGGGGTAACGTGACGTCTGACCTGGGAGTTGCCAGCTTCTAGTTACTGAGAGGCATTCGAGTGAGGGTTGATTGAGGCGTATCTGAGTTGACAACTCAAGACGTGGGTCATGTCGTAATGGCAACCACCTTATCATCGGAGAATTCACCGCCATGCGGAGCAAACATGATCAATTGGAACGCATGAGGATGCTCTCTTGTTCAACCCCTTTGACAATTGATCCGTGACGTCGGATACACAGTATGCAGTGCCCTTCATAACGGCCGTCCTCACCCGTATGCAGTATGCATGTTTGGCAGTTGCGTGTGTAATGTCGGCAGACGACAGTCAGTCGATGCTCGATTGGCCTTCGAGACTCGGACCTGGCTTTCGATTCTGCTCGCCTCATATTTCGAATCGTTTAGAGTCTCAACTTGACAGGTGTGAAACCAGGTGCCTAGTTATCGGGTTGGGCGGTAAGCGAGTGTGAGTGAGATGCCCAACTAGATGGCGTTGTCACTTGCGTATGCAGTCGGCCTGGCCATGCAAAGCGATCAGATCGTCCTATGGTTCGAGCCTCGATGGAGGTCAGCAGTCCGGGATGACATGCCCTGGCCCGGCAAAAAGACGCACAGGACGTCCCTGATTTTTCGGTCCCCGCGGTACCGGCTCCGTGGGATTTCCTCCATGTTCTGCGCTGTCTTTGGCTGATGGCATGTCCACCCTCTCTGTTGAAGCGGGCCTAGATTCTCGATCGAATGTGTTGTGTGGATGACGAGTCTGGGGCTGTTGGTGTAGATGCTGAACAGATGGCGATGGTTTTTACACGGCATTGTGGGCAGATGTGATTGCAAGGCTACTCGGCAGGTAGGCAGGTAGGCAGGAAGTCGCGATGCAGACGGTTGCAGCTTCCAATTCGTGTTGTTGCTCTTGGCTTGCGCCTTCCTTGTCTGCCTCACTCCCAGCTACCTACAGACAGACTGTACCTACCTACGTGCTAGCTTTGTTTAGGCTGATGGGTTTGAGGAAGGTATGATACAATTGCACTTTCCTGCCATCCCCTGACAAAGAACTCCATGTCAAACCACCTGCTCGCAGATAGTCGCGCCCTCTCTTGCATCTTCCTCCTACATCCAACCCCCAAAATCAGAGCCAACCGTCTTCATGTCTCTTTGTGCCCGACCAAAGTCTGCCTGATGATGATGCATCACCGCTTCCCCCTGCGCTCAAGCAAAACGTCTTAGCGTCGACGAAATGGGACGAGACCAGGGCATCTGAAAGGGGCCAACTCATCGATTGTTCCCCACCAGCGAGCCGTCGAGCGTCACCGTCTCTCTTGGAAGTATGACTCCTGCAGCCGCAGGCAGACAGACCATGGCCGACATGCGACAGACGACAGGCGGCAGACTGGCAGGGTCCTTTGGCTGGCCATGAAGGAAGCATGGAAGATCCGGCATGGTGGGATGGATGGATCAAGGTCTCGACGCCCAGGCCCAAAAACCATCCAGAGAAGTCGTTCAGTCAAGCAAAGACCCCTGACGGTCCTCGGCAAGTCTGGGGCAATGGACAATGGATGGCCACAGCCCTGCGCTGACACCTGGACAGTGGTGGCTTTGCTGGCCAGTGAGCACCGCGCCCAGAGACTTCTCAGGACCCAGCCCCTTGAGTAGGGCGGTCCGACCAGAGCGTCATCAGGGCGTTCTAGGGCAATCCTACCTTCTCAGTGTGGCTCGGGCTGCCAAACGGACCCAGAAAATGAAGGCCCAAGGTCAAAAGCCCAGCGCCTCCGCCGCTCCGCCCGTGTCCTCCCGCCGCACTTGGAACCCGCACTAACCCACTCAGCCCACCCAAGCTCACGTCCAGTCAGAAGCTCCCACATCCATTCACCATTGCCGCCGCCGGCGCCCGTTTTAGGTGTTGGACTCTCTGTCGTGGTCGTTTAATATAGCAGGGCTTTCATCGCAACTCATCAACCTCTGTTTCTCAAGGCGTCTTGCTGTCACGGGCACCCTTCACTTACACCCCGTGCAGGAAGCCGTCCTCGATCATCACGGATTCTTAATTCATCCATGCCCCCACTGGCATTCTCACTCCTCATTGCGCCTCCGGCTTCGCTCCCCGCGACTTCGACCGCTCATCCAGAGGACCCGCTTCTCACCGACCGTTGTATCATCCCAGCCTCCTAGTCGCGGCGACCAAGCAATTGTTTTACCTTCGCTTGCCCTTGGATGGGTCAAGCAGAGCTTGTTCACTCTACTCCTCTCACCGAGAGACCGCTTCTTTGATTGACGGGGCCGTGCGGCCTCTCCAGCTCTCGTCAGTGCACCTTTTGCCTCATCATCTTTTGCTGGACATCATACATGCCAGCTTCTTTGCCCTCTTGCAACTACATACCAACTATCCCCATATTCGCCTTCCCACATAGAACTCGCTTTACGACGACGATACGAAGGCATTCGTGGCACATGCGTCTGCTCCAACTGCCCTGTCTCAGACTCCTACTTTTTGCCACAGAGCCAGCCGTCAGCCCACTAGCTCATACCAACATCGAGCTGACTTATTAGCCTCGACTATAGCATTTCGGTGTTGACAGTCACTTGCACCTCGAGCTCAGCAACAGACATCTGGTCGCATTGTCGCGGCCATGGCACAGGCGGGCGTTGTAGCGTCTGCGCCGCCGCCGCCGCCGCATTCCCGGCCATCTGCGTTGTCTGGGACTCATAGCTTCTTTCGCAAGCTTTTTGGTCGGCAGAGTAGCAACAAGGCTCCCTCGCCGCCGACAGAGCGGGCTACCCGTGCCGAGCCTGAGAACGACTCGGCCGACTCGGACAAGGGCGGCCTAATGCGCCGAATGTCCCGGAGGGTCGTGCCGGGTCTTCCCCGTGCCCAGACGTTCAAGCGCCAAGTGTCGGAGCGGAGGACCAACTTGTCTCCCATTGAGCCAACACCAGATGAGAGGAGAGCTGTATCCATGGACCGCCGGTCTCATGGACCCCGAACATCATCAACCTCACAGCTAGCATCTAATCCCCGGGTCAGCGCCCCAAGCTTCCTCAACTCCCCACAGGACGAGACACCTCGCTTTGTACCTTCCTTACCATCCAGTCCTGTTGCAGATGAACCAATCCAGGAGCCGGTTGAATCAGTTGTGCATAGAGATGACGAGGCTACACTTGCCGATGAGTGTGCCATTCAAGACAACCTCTCGACGGCTGACACCCATTCAATAACGGCATCCCAGTACGAAGCTCTGATCCGCGAGGAGCTCGAGAAGACCTGGATATTGAATCTCAGCATGCACTTCCGGGATCGTTCAAGAAGGGAAAAGTTCTTCGTCACATACCGGGAGCAGGAACATATTTGGCGGCGCGTAACCATTTCCCTCGATTACCGAGATGCCCCCCCGAACTCACTGGAAATGGATCTCATTCACACTCATTACCAACGGGACAAGAGCGCCAAGATTTATGAGGCTATTCGGGAGAGCCTACGAGACATTCAATTCTACGACACGGTGACCAATCTGAAACTTCAGACGACTGATGGGAGACTTCATGTTCATGTGGTTGAGGACGGCAATGTTCGTGCATCTTGAGACATTTCCCAAACAATGCTAACTGTCGGTAGGAAATTATCCAATACCCAACTGTTGCTCAAATCAAGCATCTTGGTTGCAGGCGTATTCGGGAAAAGGATATCGTCTTTGACTCGCACATGTCGGGCTTCGTTTATAAAGTCAATGTTAATGGTCATACCTTGATCAAGAAGGAAATTCCGAGCCCTGACACGATAGATGAGTTTTTGTATGAAGTCAACGCTCTCAACCGCCTCCGCCATTCGCGCAACGTCATCCATTTCTATGGTGTCGTAGTTGACGATCACGATGAGCACGTAAAGGGACTTCTCATCAACTACGCCGACCAAGGAGCTCTCATTGACATCATTTACGAGCACTGCAAGGACGGTGATTACGACCTTCCGTGGTCGACACGTGAGAGGTGGGCTCGGCAAATTGTTGAAGGGTTGTCCGACATCCACGAGTCGGGATTTGTACAAGGCGACTTTACACTGTCCAACATTGTCATCGACGAGTACGGCGATGCGAAGATCATTGACATCAACAGGAGAGGGTGTCCAGTCGGATGGGAACCCCCGGAAGCCACGCCGCTCATCGAGAGCAACCAGCGGATTACTATGTACATTGGCGTCAAGTCGGATCTTTACCAGCTTGGCATGGTGTTGTGGGCTTTGGCAACACAGGAGGATGAACCAGAAGCCCAGGGGCGACCGTTGATACTGGGCCCCGAGGTGAACATTCCAGATTGGTATCGGCAAATGGCAGAGATTTGCTTGAGTGATGATCCGAAAATGCGGCTCCAGGCGTCTGCTCTTTTGAACATGTTTCCACGACCTGGGGATGGTGAAGACTGCGGACAGTTGAACCCCCCGCAATCGACAGTTGACGATGGTTACACATTGCAACAGTATCTCGTTGATGGGTACCACCCAGACAGCCTTCCGCAGATTAAGACGGTTGAGCCGCCGAGCGACTGGTCCTACGTGAGCCGGCCATACACAGACGCAAGCCCCATTGGATACGAGCCGTACTACTACACACGTGGACGATCACCCCCAAGCCCCCTGCCGAGCAACTATGACGGATGCGACTCCCCGCGAGGCTTGTACAACATTGCTGCTTGGGCAGCGAATCGGGACATACCTTCATCATATAGCGACGTGGGACCTGACGGCATGCCCCTCGACGAGACGCCTACTGCCGACAGGACAGGATTCATGGAATCCGATGGGGCAACGGCGCCAAACTCAGCCATGGAGAAGAGAGAAACACCGGCAACATCTACCTCAACTCCAAGCCCAGACAGGGGCGTGGATCTTCTGGACACGCCTGAGGGTAGGATTGCCGCGAGCATTATCGAGGCCCAGATGGGCCCGAGGGAGGAACCATGCTACAAACGTGGGATGGGACGGCCAGTTTCTCCCGGAGACGCGAACGCTGGCTCGAAAGAGTCATCGCCGCCAGGAAACACCATCTCGGACAGCACTCATACAGAAGTCGGCAATAGAAAGGAAAAGCCAGTCGGAGACAATGCGATTGGAGGAAAAGAAAACAAATTTTCGACCGTGGATGAGGGAACATCACAGGAAGTGGGAGGCGAAGGAGCAAAGGAAGCAAAGGAGTTGGAAAAGGAAACTCGCAAGAGTTCCGAAGGAGTGGTTAAAACTGACAGTAGACCGAAAGAGGTCCAATTCGCCAATGAAGGGCAAAAAACAGAGTTTCCAGAGATGCTGCCTGAAAAGGGCAACGGCATCGCAGAGAAACTGCCAGAGCCAGAGGTGAAGCCAAATGCAGCGGAAACGCACGGGATCACAGCACCTGATACTCACCAAGAAAAGACGAATCGTTGTGGCGAGAAGAAAGAGTTGGATGTGAAGGGCGTGGGTGAAGAGAGAGAGCCCAAGATGGCCGACACTGGTATCAAGACTGTCGATGCTGCCGTGGAGAAGGGTCTTAATGCCAGGGACAAGTTGGCCGAGGGGTTAACAACTGTCCCTGATGCTAAGACTGCGAGTTCCTCTAAGAAAGAGCTGGATGCCAAAAGTGTGGACAGGTTAACGGAAAAGGCAACAACCGGAGGCGAAATCAAGACGACGGATACATTGGCGGGGATTGGAGCGGCGCACCTGACGACTCACGACAAGGACACGATGTGGCAGAAACAAACGATTGACGACAAACTCAAGGCGACGAAGCCTCCGATTGGAGCATGATGAATGTCTGCGATTTAGTTTGGCGAAGATTGAATTTCCTTTTATGATCTTGTCTTGATAGCATCAGTTTTGTTTTCTCTCATGTGTACTAGCGGGCAACCGGCAGGCATTTTGCATATTGGGGCGCGAAGATCGGTATCATGATTTTTACATGTTTGCTTTATGGCGTCGGCGATGAAGGAGAGGCTGCTGATAGTGCTGTATTGGATAATATGTAGTGACGATGTTAAAAAGAAAAAAAGATGGACTTACAGACGATATTGGTAGCTGAGGTTTGACATGACGTGCTGTGTACCATGTAGGCATCAGAGGGACGACTAATGATAGATAGATAAGCTCAACAAAAGGAGACCATGAGGACATGATATGGATTGTCGTTGAGTAAGTGGCTCAAGATGAGATGAACTTCGGATGATAAGAGGTTGAAAAAGCTCGTGGCTCTGACGCAGGGGCGGCAGTCAATTGGAAGCTCAATCGAAACGGCGCGATACATAGCGTGCGCCACCCGACGCCATGGAAGGGTTCTGGAAGCTGACAGGAAGAAGTGATGGTGGTATCACGTGACAAGCGTTGAACCCTGCTCTCAAGAAAGATTTTTGTTTGCTTGAGCCTGACAATGGATCCATGGAGACAAAGGCTCACTCACGGACGGTCAAGGACGGAAAAACAAGGGACAGAAATGGAGTGGAGGACAAGAGAAGAGGCGAAAAAAAGGGATCCATCTGTAATGGACTCGGGCGCGATTGGGCAATTCTAGGCTTCAGGTTGGCGAATCCCGATCTTTGTGTTTCTGTTGGGGAAAAAGCTGGGGGAGAACGAGGGTCGGTTCTTCGGTACGTACTTCCCCTGTCAGTCCCCGTCAGTGAAGTTGCAAGCTGTGCTACAGCATCCCGTCGGCACAACGGGAGGGCGGCAACAGGGGATTGGAGGTATCTCCGCCCCAACTGTGAATACGTACATGATTGAAATGAGACCTCAAAGCCTAGAGGAAAGGCAGATCATGTCACGAGAGAAGCAAATGGGCCGAGGCATGGTTCGATCTGGGGAGAAGAGGTTGTATCCTTTGAGGGCGGGGACCATGAGTTCGTGGCAGGGCTGGAGTCTTGAAGGAACGTTTTGCTTATTTCTGGGATTGAGGTTGGGAAATACAGCTCTCTCGGTTGGCCGTTGGGTTTTCAAGATGAATCTTGGGGATCTGACTGACTGTTCGCAACGGCAATTCAAGGGACGGCACATGGAGATGGCATGATGATGCCCTGAATGGGATGACTTTCGGCATTGTTCGGGGACAGTCATGTAAAGGTCAGCTTTTAGGCGACACAAGC